>CAJHZI010000716.1:227500-322500 GCA_905160935.1 Enchytraeus crypticus
CTAAGTGCACAATTGAAAACTGCAATTAAGGACAAACGACACCTCTTCGTAAGAGGTAGCTAACTGAGATACGACAGGCGAAGATGTTGAAAATATTCAATATTCAAGTAATTATTACATTAGATTCTCCGTGCACTGACTAGTTGGGCTGAGCCGGTGGCTTATTAGCAAGATGTTCGACAGCGGATCAGTAAATGCAAGGTTCAATTCCAGTGCTTTCCCCCTCACTGATATGCTATTCGAGCAGGAAATTGACGTTAAATTTTGGTTTAACCTTCCTGGACAATTGAGACTTCCTTGATGTAGCTGTCACGTGATAAAATGCACGTCAAATCCTGACAGTACATCACAGAGATGCAGTGAATTGTATGTATTGAATTGCACGTATATACACAGTACAGTATGATCGACATGGCTACTTAATGATAGTCGTTTAACCAAAAGTCAAGTCGTTGTTACCAATATACAGGTAGATAACTGAAGCATTTGCATGGAAGTATTCGTAAAAGTAACTCTAATCAAAGAAAGTTAAAGACATTGAAAATTCACGATTAAGTATAACACTAATAGAAGACAAACTTTAAAAAATATAAAAAACAAGACTGATGGTAGAAAAACTTCACAGATAATGCCTACAAATGATAATATCATAAATAAACACGCTCTCAAAGCGCGAAGAAGCTTCCTCACAATTAATTGAACCCCACGGGAAGCAATTATTTTCACATCTTCATAAATCATAGGATATTAATTCCTTCAAAGAAGGGCTAAAGATATCTTAGGCAGCACGCTATTTTGAAACAACATGTATCTAGAGAGTAAAAATAACTAAACTTATTCGAAGAATGGCTCTGGGAAACGATGTAAATTAGGATAAGGTTATATCACAGTATTTTATTTAATAACAGCTTGATTATAAACAGAAAGTAGCAAATTATGCTAATATCTAACTATAACTATTTCACAATGCAAATTAAAATGAGTTAAATTAAATGAATGTAATGAATTAACTTAAAAATTTAACTTGATATATCAATCCGTCATAATCAGTTCAAAGAAGGACAATTCTACTTCTACCTGCGCTCTAAAATACTTTACTCTCGAACTTTCTGGCTTTCCATCTAAAGAGGCTTCAAGTGACAAATCTACATGTATGTACTTTACAATTTATACTGTATTAATAAGTCACATTCATATTCGCTTGTAAATGATTTAAAATTCTCATCTCTTGGTTGTTTTGCAGAATTAATTAGGGATAACGGCCCCCGCTGTGTCCCAGGCTTAAAATGTTGTTGACAAGGCATTACTCCGACATTTAAAAAATAAGAAATGATAATATTCTACTATTTATTATAGTAATTATAATAAATAGTTATAATTTATTCTTTATCATTTATTAATTATTATCTTTATAATTTATATATTTATAGTATAATTTATATATTTATAGTATAATTTATATATTTATAGTATAATTTATATATTTATAGTATAATTTATATATTTATAGTATAATTTATATATTTATAGTATAATTTATATATTTTTAGTATAATTTATATATTTATAGTATAATTTATATATTTATAGTATAATTTATATATTTATAGTATAATTTATATATTTATAGTATAATTTATATATTTATAGTATAATTTATATATTTGTAGTATAATTTATATATTTATAGTATAATTTATATATTTATAGTATAATTTATATATTAATAGTATAATTTATATATTTATAGTATAATTTATATATTTATAGTATAATTTATATATTTATAGTATAATTTATATATTTATAGTATAATTTATATATTTTTAGTATAATTTATATATTTATAGTATAATTTATATATTTATAGTATAATTTATATATTTATAGTATAATTTATATATTTATAGTATAATTTATATATTTATAGTATAATTTATATATTTATAGTATAATTTATTCAACTGACTACTTTTTTCACCCCAAGGAATAAAATTATTCTCTCGGCTGTATAGTAAATTGTTATTAGTAAATGTTGAATTATTATTTATAAATTATGACGAAAATACGAAAACATCTGTTTGATGCTGAACAGTTTAATATTCGTAGTTTTCTATTCGTAGCGCTCTATTACACTACATCGTCTATCTTGGTGGGCTCGATAGGCTGTTGCATAGAAGAATTTAAAAAAAAGCTAAGAAACTAAAACTAAATTAAGCTATATAAAGAGCATGAAAGTTAGCAAGCAGGTAATTAAACAAGAAAGTTAAATTATGATATTAAAGTTAAAAATACGAAACAAGAAAATTAAAATATAGAACTCACCGGATGATGCAATCTAATTCTTCAGTAGACGGGTTCTCAAAATTTTCTAAAACAAAAAGAAAAATAGGGGATTGACTGATGAAGATATGGTGTGGGACAGAAAGGATTGAAGAAATTCTGTTCGCATCCCGACCATAGTTAAACTGGAGTTAAATGGAAGAAGATTATGGTGGTAGTGATAGTGAATCAAGAACTTTAATTTTGAAGAACTTTACAATTTTGATTCACATCAAAATCGCATGGTCACGATAAAGTTATTCGAATTATTCGTTTACAAATAGTTAATCGCTATTCCTTGGCTGTATAAGTTATCCAAATGTTATTTTCAGAAATCGGGTTAATTTAATTAAAGATTATATACACATTATAGCGAATTATCACCATGATAACATCTATCAGAATTAGTGCCACACATTTTAACCGTTAGGCCGTTTATAACTAATTAATTCCCATTTTAGCATTTCAATGAGTAACTTATCCGCTATTTTGCTCCATGACCAGCTCTACCGAGAGTTGATTTTAAGACCTTAAGAACAATCAGAAAAAAAATTCACGACGCTGCCTGACGTTCTACACACTCAGCTATTTACACGTTCTATATTTGTACCGACAACAAGTTGCGACAACTCATAAGTTATTCTAACACAGTATTTCACAAACCTTTCTTTCCGTCTTGACTAATTTCCTCTACGCCGTTGTTACGCCGTACGAAGCGACCGCACGGAGTTTGAAATATTTATTACTCAACAGTTCGGCAGAAGATTTGCGACTGACTGGGGGGTGTTTACTGGAGACACTACTGTGACATAGAGACAGCTCATAGTGTCCTCAGCATTACGTGCCTATCACTAATAGTGTTACCCTAATGCTGTCATCAATATGCTATTTATTATCTCTCTATATATATCTCGCTCTCTCTCTCTCTCTCTCTCTCTCTCTCTTTCTCTCTCTCTATTACCAATCTTATGTCGAAAAAATATGTAGGCCTATTACGCCATCGCTTATCCCTATATCCATTACGGTATTGAAGCTTATCATTTTACTTGTAATTACATAATCGAACCCCTGATCTTAGCTTGCAACCAAGTACTTAGAACCTTGCAGAACGTTGATATTATATAATATTAATATATTAGTATTATATAATATTAAGTATTTTATTTCAATTTTAGATCGTATTTATGATGATAATGAAAATGATGATGATTATTATTATTATTATTATTATTACATTTTAAATTTTATTTACTCCGGTGTAAAGAACCTGGGGTTTGATAAAAACTATTCAAGCAATACGTGCTGAATCGCCGCCCGGCTACTCGAGGTCATCAATCGGCTTAAAAGAATTGTTGAAGCAGACTGCATTAAATCTTTGCAAAGTCATGGAAAGCCTTTGCCAAAGAAGTCTCTCGCTTATCGCCGGTTTGCTCTGCAATAAGTCTGCCTATGTCATCCATTAATAAAGTCAACTCCTTCGGGATTCATCGGGCCCATGGTTTCAATGGCCACCGGAACAACTTCATATCCTTCATAACAGCAGCTCCACCGGCTGTGACTGAAGTCGTATTCAGGTAGGAGTTTGCCATAGTGTCAATGACCGTGACGTCCCATACGGCACACTATTACTATTATTACTACTACTTATTATTACTACTACTTATTTATTATTATTACTATTATTATTATTATCATTATCATCATCATTACTATCATTATTATTATGTCTTTTACATATTCTTGATGTATGGATGGATTAAATGCCTTTAAAATATTAATTTTCAGGTACTATTCGTTGTCTTCCTCGGTAGTGCGGCAATGGCATAATGAAGGGGAGGCAGGGCCATATGCCGCCCAAGCTGACATGAAGCGTTTTTATTTAGCTCAAAAATAAGTACCGACATTCTATAAAATGTTTGTCTTCCAAAGTGTGTCGCTCCAAGAGTAAAGTGTCTCCTCAATATTAAATCCTGGTTACGCCGCTGTAAAGCGATTGTCGACTCTTTGAACACGTACTGTAATTTGCGATTGTTCTATTTTTATAACCGCTGACTAAGCAAGCAAATGAAATTAACACTAGATAACATCTTCAAGATTATATTTGTTAAGACAATGTAAAGTTGTCGAAATCCATTGCACAATTAAATGAAATCATTACTTTTCGAAGGTAGTATTAGATCTATTTCTGAAAGTAGTCAAATCGCGCGAACAATATCAGAGATTTTCAGAAAATACGTCAAAACAGCTAATATATTGCAACAATTTTTGTTTAAACTTATTAGAAAACAAGTTACAACATAAATTCCCACGGAGATTTTGATGTCTTTCGTGAAAGTTACTTATCTGAGAATGAACATAAATATCTGGAAAGCTAAGACAATTTTATATGAAACTTAAATGGCCATCTCGTGTTGTGTCTGGGCCAATGAAAATAGACTATGCAGCGTAAACTGCACGTGACGTAAGGGATGACTGAGCAAGAACTGAGATATGTAAAGAGAAACCATTAGAAGCTTTTTCAAAAATCCTCTTGTCCCCAAGCTAAGCTATATTAGGATGTGAATAAAGAAAATATACTTTTTGTGAAGAGGTTAACTGATTGGTGGACAGAATGCTTTTTATGAAACATTAAAACAGAATTGGAATATGCACTTTGGACCTGTCACTTGGCAGAATATTGGAGAGATTGGTGGGTCTCCGTAATCAACTGTCTTTTGAAAACATCATCATCATCATCACAACATCGTCACGTGACTAATTGGCCCTTCAGCAGTTTTCATTTTCACCTCTGTTGATTTCTTGATTCCACTGGTCTACAATGACATCGAGCTTCTTGTTTACAGTTAAGCAGCAAATCCTGTTTTTTGTTTGGAAAATAATTCTATTGAAGTTGTCAAGCTTGTTTACTCCAACGATTGCGCCCCCATCGGGATAGGAAGTGATTCATTAAAGTTGCCATGATTTTATATGAAGCTCATTAAGCTGCTCTGATTTCATAAAAATATCAATGCAACGTAGCTCATCAAAGGCTAATTAATTGTAATTTCGTACGCAGAAATTCCACCGTCATAGAAGATTTTTAAATGATGAAAATATATATCATGAATTATTATATATTATAATATCTAATACTTCTAATGATACATGCCACATCTTTCGGCAATTCAGTTGCCTAAGCATTTAGCGGTTTATATAGGCTATCCGAAAATGTTCGGATACTCTGGTAGTTTTATGGAATTCGAATTCGTAGAGTGAGGAAGTTGCGATTTCAGTTTGGTCGTATAACTTAGAGATTAAATTAGAAATAATGAATTTCTGTTGTGCAACTAAGTACGCTGTGAACTTTTAAATTAATCTTTACCAGCAATGGTTGGTATTATTTAGTGTGTACATGCATGTAATAATTGTGAGTATAAACAGTCATTTACCAGCCGCTTTGATGAGTTTTGATCTCTGGTAAACCTGTCTTGAAATCAAATCCGCCAGAAATCTGTTCACTTTAAGATCGGGCATTTAAAATTTATCTGATACTTAATTCACTGAGTTATATAGGCATTAAACTTACTTTTAAAGCTAGAAATGTTAATAAATCACAATATCCATGAAAACCTTCAGTTTGGAAAGAAAGTCATGGAATTTATGACGTCTAGCCAGAGATAATATTGATAAGATCTATTGGATAGTTCTAATTCTCAATACTCGAGCCGTGTTCGTACCCCAATCCTGTCTCACGGAGAAAACATCGGATTTAACTTTAGTTGCTGTCTCAATGGAGAACTTCGCATTCCACTTTCTTTCCGTCTAACCATCTCTCTCTCTCTCTCTCTCTCTCTCGCTATCTCTCTCTCTCTCTCTCGGACACACTTTCTCTCTATTTGTCTGTCAAACAGTAAGTTAAAAGTTTTATCTTAAAGAGTTTGTTAAGAGTTTCAGGCAGATCTACTAAATCGTTAATTGTTTTGTAATAAGTTCGTAAGTCAAATTGAAGTCTACCGTCGTTCAAGTGACTCAGCAAATGTAGCCTATAGTTTGAGGAATGTGATTCTCAGGTGGTTTTTCATTGCCTTTCTCAGTTTCACTGCTTATCCGCGTCTTATTTCACATTGTGTGGACATCAAGAAGAAAACAGAACACGGGTAAGAGTGGATGCGTTGTATACCGTGGACCTGCCAGTAGGCAGTGCGCTAAGAAAGAGACTTCACCTGCAATATGCGGTTGGTCAATTCTAGCATAACAAGACACAACATGTGCGCATGTAGCTATCAGCATTTTCTATATACAGCAAAACCAACTTTTCTAATTCTCCAAATACAATTAAGTTCTTCATGAGAGTAAATCTGGCCATTCCCATGAAGTTACATTGCTCAAGCGTAATCACGCTGTTAAAGCATACAAATATCATTTATATTCAAGCATTTAATTGACCAATTCTACAATTTATCTTCATGCAGTTTACCTCGCATGGAAACGAGCCATTAGCCTATAGATCGACTGCTGATTGCGCCATTACATGGGAAGGTTAAGCCTGATTCATGGCAGCGCAAGATACATGCAAAACGTTCAGATCTGCTTCTAAAGACTGTTTATTTCGTAATGATTGTTCCATGTGGGGGAGAATATTGTAGGTTACGGGGTTATTAAGAAATGAACTAGTGATCTGAGAGTAAAATAATCATAGAAATTAATCACTTAGCTGAGTATTTAAGAATTAATTTGCGATGATTTACTCCGGTGATGAAGAGAGGTGTGATGGACTTTCGGAGTGAATCGTTGCCTTTTGATAGTTCGTCGATTACAGGTGCGCGAATTTAAGAATAAAGTATTCAAAGAATTTCAAACCTTCAGCACGCGGTCTTTCAAAGTGGTCGTCCATCCAAGTACCAACCTCGCCAGACGTCGCCTAACTTTTGATTATTGATACCATTGCTAAACCAAGTGCTCTACACCCTATTGTTGAAAGCTACGAAACATAATTTCAGTGATTCGACAGCCTGAGGCTTATTAGGAAAGACTGTCTCATCTATTCCTCCAAAGGCATATCCACATATATAAGGTTCCACATACCGTATAACAATATCTGTGTAATTTGTTCATATAGACTGTGTCCACAGATAAAAGTGTACATGCATGTAAAGAATGTAACCTTTGTTTGGTTTTATTATTGTATTTTTATTTTTGATTTAGTATGTGTAGAAAAAATAAGTTTTTAGGCTCATGAAAGCTCAGGATTAAGCAGCTAATGAATCTCAATGTTAATATTACTAAATAGTTATCTGTGCAGTTTTTGTGAGCACCCTACACAAAATATTAAGCAGATATTTAATTGCTCAATTGCGTGTTACTCACCTAAACGTACGGTCTAATTGACTTGAAATGTTACACAAATAACCGGAAATAGTTTTCCAGGAGGTGGAAGAAGCTTCCATTGGGAGACATTCTGCGAGTGATTGTCTGCAAGATAGCACAGCACTTATTCAACAAAATTATCAAAGAATAAAATACACAGAGTCTGCCGTGGCAGCAGGTTCCTAATGCTCATATCAAACTAAAAATTAAACAGATAAATTTAAAAATAAATAAATAAATAAGCGAGCGACATTAAGGTATAGAAAATTTCAGAAGTATTAAATTTAAATTAAACCAGCAATATGGTGGAATGATATGTTGATATCTATCACCTTTATTACCACATGTTTAAACCGTTAGACAATTTAGACCATTTTCCGTATAGCCATTCCAGTGAATGTCCGAGATTTTATTCTCAGATCAGCGCGGCTGGCATTCGAATCCACGGCATGACAAAGGAAAACGAAAAACAAAGAAGAGTGGAGGCGTTATATACCATGAGCCTGTTAGTGGGCAGTGGACAGAGAGAGATAACTTTACAGCTCAAAAGCTAAATTTAAATAATAAATTGAAGCTAAACTTCAAAATTATAAAACTTAAACCCGGTGAAGAGCGAAGCAGCGCATTATGCCTCTCCATCGTAAAATCTTCTTTCTTTCTGCGCCATTTCAAAGCTTTTCAAGCAGTCATAATTATCTATCTAAACTGTGTCCAATGTAAAAAGGATTATTGAAACAAATATCTAAACGAAATAGGTAGAACGAAATTGGCTAGATTACACTAACTGCCCATCAAAAATTATGCTTAAGTGTGTCGTTTAATTTTATGTATAATACAGTAGCACTTACTAGATATGCGTGGGGCTCATTATGTCATTATGACACCTGTTCCTCGCAGTTAGGCCATTATTTCTTTTACTATAGCATCTTTACACTGATAAGATATTGCACATTTTAACAGATGTGATACCACTTTGCTATATAATATCCCTTCCATCTTGACGTCAACACGAATGTTTAAAGTACTGGTTGAAAGGAAGCAATGAAGATAATCTTTGAATACTTACAACAATACGGGTACTTTATATTCTCATATTTCATATACAGTATCTGCATTGTACATCGTAGACTGCTTGTACGTGTATATTGCAAAAATAGAATTATCTGTGATGTATGGAACATATGATATAGACCAACTTCTTGTACAGATAGAAACTGGATGGAAAGGATATTTGTCTTCGACAGTATTTCAGCCGTAGACCAGTCTACAACTGTTGTTGACGCACATGCGCTGACACTGCTGAAAACGTAAGAAACTCGGATGAAGTTAACGGGAAACCACCACAGAGGTGATATTCTCAAGGTAACGGCTGCATTTTCTGCGCAAACAACATTACTACAGGACGCGGTGCACTAACTGTATGTTACCTAAAGCACAAATTAATGAAGACCGATAAGGGAGAATGATCGATGCATCATCATGATTTAGCATTGGAATTCTGCCAAACAATGAAGAATTAAAAAAAGAGTCAAACAAAAAGATTGTATGCTCCCATCCTCGCTGGTAGAATTAAGCGAAATGTAAAGTAGATCTCAACTTATATATATATATATATATATATATATATATATATATATATATATATATGTATATATACATGAATATATATATATATATTTATATACATGCATATATATATACATGTATATATATATATATATATATTTATATACATGCATATATTTATATATATATACATGTATATATATATACATGTATATATATATACATGTATATATATATATATATATATATATTTATATACATGCATATATTTATATATATATATATACATGTATATATATATATATACATGTATATATATATATATATATATATATATATATATCAGGCTTCCACTACCAGATCTGATATATAACGTTATATTTCTATTGTTAAATTACTTAAGCTCTTTAAATTGTGGTTGACTAGATATATTATTTTTTAAATTATTTAGTTATGATTTTAATTATAATCAATTTATTGCTATGTAAAATATCCTTGTAATATTGGTAATATATGCATCTATGTAACTCCGTATATTTCTATGCATCCATGTAATCTACATGATCACTATGTTTTCGATTAATAGATCTATTGAGTAATTTAAAATTAATCATTTAAAGAAATTGATTAATTATTAATTTATTATGAGGTAATAATTTTAAAATTAGATTAGATTACTTTAAAAATCTAACATGTTATAATGGTCAGACGTTTTTAGAGAGCAATGATATTCTCTGAAGTTGCGTATCATATTCATTCGTTCACATATTCCAAAGAGAAGTATATTAGAATTATTTATATCAAAATTATGGCCCTGACGTATAGGAATTAAAAGGGAAGCCATAAATCGGGAATTTTGAAGGGAAGCCTTTGGAAGAAGAGTGCGTAAACGCCATATATGGTAATCTCTTGGAAACTAATTGAACTATGGAATGAAACTGGGTAGAGATGATAGAAAAATACGTGCAAGGTTCTGATTGGTGAGAAGTTGAAACGTGGAGATACGTGGCAACTTGATGCTAGAGGTAAAGTGGAAACAAAGAAGAAGAAAGCGTTTGGCTTTGAGTTGAGTTGGAATCCGGATGTTGTCGTGTACAGTTGTGGTGAGAAAAGAATAGAAAAGGTGAAACGTAGAAAGAAAATTTAGAATATGAGAAATATTGAGACGGAGAGAGGATGGAACCAGGGAACGAAGCGGGAGGATTGATCAACGGCCGGGAAAACGGGAATCAAGAATCAGGGTTGCAGAAGGGGGCGATCGACGGGCATGAGCACTAAGGGAGAGAGAGAGAATTTGAAATAAAGAAACAAAAAAAGAGAGAACAATATTGTAGGGTAATTTAAATAGTTTAATTTTAAACGTATTACTAACTGTACAACTACTGTGTTAATATTAAAACGCACTCTTATTTTTATCGACGTCGTTGTTTGATAACTATCAAGTTAGGAAAACTCTAATAGTCACAGAGTCAGCATAATAAAATAGACTCTACAGAATGTTCATTCATCATCAACACCATATTCAGAAGATTCATTCAGCTTCACAACGTCAATAGAAGCTCTACAAGCTTTTAAGCTAGTTCGCCCACAAAACGAAAGCAGATTCATCTTACAACATCATCATCTTCAACCCACATCCACATTGATCCATATTCACCCCTAAATACCAATCTCGGTAATACCATACTCGGCAATACACATATCACACAGCACATCAGTCAACATATTTCGAATAAAATAAAGGTACTTAAGTAAACAGCAAAGACAGGCACTCTAATACATGCAAAACCATGCATATAATGCAAATGTTTGCATTGTACGCGTGGTACTGTGCAGATCAAAGGGTAGCGCAAACTAATATCAATGCTGGCATACCACGTGAGTCAGGGCTATATAACGACTTACATTATTTGTACTATATTTATAATAATAATATTGTATTATTTTATTATACTAATCCAAATTCAAGAAATCAAAAAACAAACTTGCAACCTCTATACTTAAAGTTACTTTGCAATTCCCTAGTAATTTCCGTTCTAGAAACTGAATGAAATCTGAAGAAATATTGACATATCTCTTCGGATATATGGCGTGGGAGGGCATGTGGAAAATTCAAATGTAGAAAATGTTTTATATATTTATTACAACATTGAGCGCCTCTGGCTGCAGCTGCTTCAACAATTCCACCGATCTAACGTTCAATAGATGTAGAACACTGTGCACCAAATACATGTACTACCTGAGGTCTTTCAATACGAGATTACAGTTTAGCTATTGTGCTATATCAGGTGTATTTTACTGTACATGATTGCCGCGTATATAAATAATAAAAAACAGGTAAAGCTAACGTTAAATATATTGTTAAATCTTAGCCCATCTGCCGTGATGTCGATTTGAACACCCTATACTTTTTAGTGGTTCACCATTTTCGTCTGCTGGTTAATTGACATATTGCAATATTAAGACTCAAGTATTCCTGCCCTACATGATCACATATGTTATATTTCTAAGTGTCACTTCCTCCAATGACTCTAACCACACAAATTAGTTCTTCTAACTTACATAAAGTCATCCTTAGATGAAGATTAGTGAAGGAATCCTGTTCAAAGAATTGTACAATACTTAGCAATTTCAATTTTGAACTTTAGTTATGACTTTTGTTGAGTTGAATTTTAGTTATGTCGTATATTGATTGTCATCTCTAGTTTCTTGATTGCTCATGTACATGTACATGTATAATAGATTTCATGTTAGCTTAGACATGGGTAAACAGGATAGTTTTCTCAAGGAATGACGCCCCTGCCAAGCAAATGTTAGTCGAAGCTGAGGAAGGCATAGGGTGGACACCTCGTCATAAGCAGAATCCCCCAAGAATAATGGTATATCACAAGGAATGTTAGACTATTTAAATATTCACTCGTATGTGGACATGAAAAGGAAAACGGTAGACAGAGAATATTGGAGGCGATATATACCATGGACCTGCCAGTAGGTAGTGCACTGAGAGAGAGAGAGAGAGAGAGAGAGAGAGTTAGCTTTGACAACTGAACAGTTTAACAGTTTTGTTTTTACTCAAGCGTCGAACTGGCATGTACATGTGTATATCGACCTTCAAAATAAGAATACACGTAAATTGTAACTTTGAACAAAGCTATTCTCATCTCCATTGTGTGAATTGCTAAAATTACTTTACTTTGGATTGCAATTGATTTCTTTTTAACTAGCATCGAACATCTGAAAACTGAATTAAAGTATCTAAGCTGTTACACGAGAACGAGAGAGTGAGAATTAAGAGACAATGAGAAGATGGACCAGAGTACAGAAAAACGAAGAAGATGATTTGAGAGAATTGTTGAGTGCAAGAGAAATAAAACGAAAACGAGATATAGAAAGAGAGAGAGAGAGAGAGAGAGAGAGAGAGAGAGAAAGAAAGAGACAGAGAGAGAGAGCGAGAAAGGGAAAGAGTGATAATAATTAACAGAGATATAGAAAGACGTCCATAGCTAAAAATGAAAATGTTATAGAGAGAGAGAGAGAGAGAGAGAGAGAGAGAGAGAGAGAGAAAGAGAGAAATAGAGAACGAGAGAGAAAGAGAAAGATAGAGATAGAGAACGAGAGATACGAGAGAGAGAGAGAGAGAGAGATAGTAAGCAATATGAATAAAGATAACGACAGGATAATTAGATGAAAAGGAAAGTAAGGAGTGTGAAAATGTTCAATTGGAGGACTAAGACGAGAAGTGATCCTGCCACTGTTGTCAAGACGATTAACTTGCTGAACAGTTCAGATTACACATTTTGTAAATGCGGACGAAATATATTAAATATCAAGGCAGTGAAGTGACTATTTCGCTGATCGCCTTATAGCATATCTATGACTATAGAGCATAATCGCAACAATATGTACATGTATGTATATTTATTTATTTATTATATATATATATATGTATATATGTATATATATATATATATATATATATATATATATATATATATATATATAGTATATAGGCACAGTATAGAAATTGTAGTATAGTAATTGTATATAGGCACAGGACGAGAGTATCTAAGCCATATACGAGTAACAAGGAGAATTAAGAACCTGAGAACTACACCAAAGAAAGGCGCAGAGATGCAGAGATGTCTTTCTAGCTATGCACTATGCACCTAAACACATCAATCAATTTATTATTCAGCTAAATTAATAAGAATGCCTGCTATTCAGTTTCAACCTGACAGATCGATCGAACACAGCATTAAAATAGTTTTCCACGTATGGTTAATATAACATCGTTGGAGAAATGGCAACGTTTTAAAGCCGTATATCCGTCTAATTAAGAAGTGCGTAGCTTATTTCAATTAGAGAGAAGTTTAGCGGTTGAAGAGCAAGAATGAGCGGATAAAAGTGGCTAGATGAGCGACCTTTGAGATGTAAAGGAAGAAGATGGAGCTATTCGTATCCACTTGACAGTTCTGTAGTTTTATGGTTTCATACTTTATTCGCTTCATCTTCCTTTTCTTCTATCGCACTCGGTTCACACTTCATTCTGCAGCGACCTTCAGAACTCTATAACTCTATAATTATTACACGTGACATTACATGCGTAGAGATTTTGCTCTTATAATTATAAGCTCCTTCAAATTGAAGCTGATTGGAACGCCCACCTGTATTTAAGTTCTCGTTCTTTAATGAGCAAACCTGCGAATTATAAATTACTTAGAGTATACAAGCAAACATTTTAGATTAAATTATCGTAATTATTTAAGATCTACGGGTCCAAACAGTGTGGTGTTTCTCCGCAACAGCTGTCGTCGAGTGACATCCGAAATTAGAGATTCTGGGAATCCAGTAGAGGGTTTTGAGAATCCAATTTTGAATTCCAATTAATTTAATGAATTAATTCCCATCCAATTTAAATTATAGTGCACATCTGGGTACATGCATGTACACGTAACTATCAGCTAAAGTAAAAAAAGTAAACACGCATTATAGTGAAATTATCAACTATGCTGCTATCTTACACTTTTAATATCACATGTTTAAACATAGGAAATTTTGACCAGCTTTTCGTATAGCCAGTCCAGTGAATGTCCGATATTTTATTTTCAGGTCAGCACGGCTGGAATTTGAAACCACGAGAGTTCGATTCACCTCAGGATCTGTCATTTAAAACTTTATAACGTTACCCTACGCTATTAAACATTCAAAATAAATAAATAAAACAAAGTACGCTGAGTTATCATTAATCTGCACTGAAGAATCCCTTCACCTCTAAACTTAACTACAAAACGTCCGATAAATCTATCAATTGAATGAATCAGTAAATATATTAGTGCAGTAATATCTGAACAACAGTAGGTACAGGTTGACGTGGCGCTGTTAAGTTTTACATTTCAAATGCCGCAACTGAAGCAGAATTACCAGGCTATTATAACGAATAGAATGATGTTAGTCTGGTGATGTAGGTAAAAGCTAATGTTAACGTCAGTTTCCTTACTCGAAAGCGATGTCAGTAATCAACGAGTCCAGGATTTGAACCCCGCACATGCTGATCCGCGGTCGAGTATCTTACCGACTTCGCCATTGGCTCCAGCCAGTAATTGATTAGGTTCTCTATAGCAGCTTAATCATGAGGTATTATAAGTGATAGATATCATCTCGGACAACCATTTACTACATTGTGTGTATCTATATGATCTTCGAAAGCTCTTCTTTGCGAAAGTAGCTTGTTCGTATGACGTAGTTCTTGATCACCGCTAACCAGGCAAATGAGATTAAGTAATGGTCGCGTCTGTCTGCAGTGTAATTACTTAGCTTTGATACGAAACAATTTAAAGGATGGTTAAGTGGTTGCATTAGGCCTTTAAAGTAAAAATAATTCTACGGACGCAGTCAGGTTTAGCGGTTTGTTTGTTACAGTTTAAGACTTGTTGAAATTATCTATGCGCTATTTACCGGAGTATTGAGACTTTCATCATTTACCGGAGGAAGGCAACAGAAAACCACCTCAGAAGCCATATTTTTCCAAGCGATAGGCAACATATTTTTTTTGTTCCTTTAGTTACACACATGAAATACCGCATGTGCTACATGGTTTCCTTTCTTGATTTCTGTTTATTAGTTTTCAGTATTTCCTCCATTCCTTTCCATGCTTATTAGTAATCGTTGCCTTTTGTTGGCGCATCAATTGCAGCCGGCGCGGATTTAAGAATAACCTTTCAACACCCTCGGAATTTTTTTTCTTTCAAAGCTGTCAACACTCGGTCTTCCAAGGTGGTCGCCGACAAAGTACTAACCGGCGCGATGGAGCTTAACTTCGTTCAACTGACGCGCAGCTTAACCGACTGCACTAATCCCGCCACCATATGGTATGTGAAAGACAACTGTGAAGCGATTATGGTGATCTGTGAAGTGCAGTTTATGAAGCTTGAAAGCAGACTTTGAGTATGAATATCATATGAACCTTGGACCTGCCACTTGGCAGAACACTAGAGAGAAATCATTCACCTGAATGTTGTTCTTAAATGTGAATAAGAAAACTAATACTTACAATTTGTTAAATCGCACAAAAAGCTATCTGACAAGTTCTTCAATAACAATAACAAAACTCACAAATAATACAATTTCATCTAGCGCGGGCTTGCCAATATGTCATGCGTAATAGGCCGTTTTAATCGTGCTAGTTTCAAAGTTTACGATGTTGTGAATTATTTTAAATCTCTTTATCATGCTGCACAAAGCAAGTTTGCTTTCGCTCTCTGTTGCCAAGCCGACAGAGACGTATGAGTGAAATTTAAACATAAATAAGAAGTGAAATGAGCCAAATTAATGTTCGATCATATGAGAGAGAGAGAGAGAGAGAGAGAGAGAGAGAAGTATGTTTATTAGATCCATACACAGCATATAGCATACAAAATGAAAACAAACACGCGGAAATAGTCAAACTGAATAGAAAGCAAATAATTAAGCACTATATTAAAATTTTGACTGATACGTCAATATTTTATAGTAAGAATGTGTTAGGCCCCATAAATAAGTGAGAATCAAGAATGTTCACTGGTCTCTAAATTAAGGAAACGCTATCACTGCACTTGAGAAAAGAAGTTAAAACTCTTATTGTCCAATATTTCTGCACTCTATTGTATTATGGATAACAGGAAATCTATCGCTTCAGTGAGTTGAATCTTAAAAGAATATTCAAATTCCAAATGGAACTAATTTACACTCAAACTTGCTAATAGCAGCTAAGTGGGCAAGATAATAATATCAGCGACTGAAGTCATTAGCAGAAATCTTGACTTTATTACTGTGAAATAAAATCGTAATTGAAAGGTAGAAATTCTAGGTTAGTGGAGGAATGATTTTTGACGTCAACTCTCAACAAGCGTAAATGCCGCTTGTGGCGCCAACAATGTCAATATGTTCCTACATCTGACAAACACATATTTTACAATAGAGTTTTAAATAAGTTAATAAATAACGAATACTGTGCCTGATATAAAGCAGTTTTTTTCTTTCTCTCAGTAGCTATTGATCGCAATTCTCTTCAGCACATTGTTGATTACAGTCAAGCGACCGAATGAGCAATCCATTGATCAATATAACAGAGCGGTAACGCATAGAAGGTCCTCCGTTCTCTTTCATGATTAATGTTTATACACTTTCAAAATAAGACTTTTTATGATGAAAAAAATTAGTTTCCCATTCTTCGTATTTGTAATAGTCAGAAATTACGATACATGCGGTTTATTCTGTCAAAAGTATTGTCACATTTCCAAACAAATCATATGAACTTGCTCATGAATGCTCTATAACTATACGCTAAGACTATGACTATACACTGGCTGGAGCCAGTGGCGATGTCGGCAAAATACTCGACCGCGGATCAGTATGTGCGGAGTTCATATCCTGGGCTCGCCTGTCACTGACATCGTTTCTAGTGAGGAAACTGACGTTAACATTAGCTTTTTTACTTTTTTCCATAGTTGTCAACTGACGGTATGTTGATAGCATGATGTGTAGTTCTGTGCTAAGTCTGTTACAAACCTGTCGATACTCACCGTCCGTAGAAATGTTGTTTTTATTAATATTTATCGCCCATTCTATCTTAATTGCTAACCTTTTAAATCCACCTTATACTTTTTATGTCTAAATTCACTAGAGACTGTGCGGCATCGTTCTTGGTAACGCTCTACTTTTCTCCTCATTTTAATTTGCGCTGCGTCACTTCCTGTTAGCATATCATTAATTAATATGGTCATCTTACAGTTATATCGACCTTTAATTATGTGTGCGTTAGGGTAAAAGTATGGAAAACATTTTTTCACCAAAATACTGAAGGGGGGGGGGGGCATGTGGAGCCAAGCTGTGACTGTACTGGTGTTTACTTTACTAGCCAAAGTCACTTTCAAGCATAATACCATGATACGCCTCAGCTTTAATTGTACACTTTACTATGCAAACTATTTTGTATATATCGGATTTGGTATATCTCGGAATATACAACATAACTTTACAACAACTCTAATGCTACTTTCATCAATGACAACATTTAGCACTATTGAAATAATTCCGGGTCGGCGAGCTAAAAGAAGGCCCCAAAACGGTGCAAATTACAAAACCCAGTCCAAAGATGCTCCTGTGATCATTACTGTCAATTTTTCAAAAATTTATTATTTTGATACCGTGCTCTATTTTTTTGCTTGTAAACAGTAGATAAGTAAATAAATAAGTAGAATGAAATATACCCACGAAAGTTTCGGGGTGAACTGCACCTAGGGTCAGACTAGAGACGTCACAGTATCTGTAGCGGTCTAACGAGCTCAATTGATTAAAAGCGAAGAAGAATTTAATGGAAATGTCGCACTTTGTGCTAACGTCACCACTCATTATCGCTATGACGGTTCGTCATGACAAGCCTTATAACGGGCTTCAATAATGCCAAACCTGTTGACTGCTAAACGAAGTGGCGATAACTAAATTAAGGGCTAGGGATCTCTATAGGCGCTGGTGGTTCTTTCGGGGGAGCTGCAAGACTGTATCCCCTATAGCAATTCTTTCTCAGATAGTGATGTAATACTGATCATTCAGATCGTGATGTAATACTGTAAAAAAGCTGGCAAAATGTTAACTTCAGTTTCCTCACTCGAAAGCGACGTCAGTGACGGGAGAGCCCAGGATTGTTCAACGTAGTAATATCAACGTAGTAGTAATTGTTGTTGTAGTTGTAGTAGTAGTTGTTCGTAGTATCAATGCCATACACAATTGATATAGAATTCAATATCTCGCTATGACAACTGTCTGTGTGCCCCTATTTTCATCAAATAATTGGCGCATAAAAAATAAATAATGCGCATTTGAGTGAAATGATTAAATATTTGATATCTTTCACTTATGTTTCAACCGCTAGGCAAATTATTCACATTTCCGTGTAACCAGTCTTGTGAATATGCGAGATTTTTCTCTCAGATTGGCGCGGCAGATAACTGATCCTACAAGAGCCAGTCCATCTCAAGATCGAGCATTTAACTTTGACGCATCTAAGCACTGAAACATAGAGACATTCAAGAATTGCGTAATAGTTACAACAATTTAATAATACAACAATGATACAATAACCATAGTAAAAAACTAAAAATACTATAAAGGCAGAAGCAATTGATAGCATAGGAGAAGTAATTAAAACTGGACGGTCAGTTTTCGAAATTGTTACAATTTTTCAACGGTCAGTGTTTGATTTAGGAGGCTAGTTAAACTGTATTATAGAGGGGTACGGTTAGCCTGAACTCATTTAAAATAAAAACAAAGAGTGGCAGCATGGAATCATTCTAGATTAAATTTTAAAACGTGAATATGGTTAATGTAAGAGAATGAGTTGATTATAGATCACGGTAGTTGGTTTAAGTTTAGATCTGGAAAAATTTCGAATATTATGCTACCATCCAACACTTCATTGGATATGAGAATAAACAAGATGGAATTAAGATGTAAAATTTAGTAAGAAAATTTTGTTTACTTGCAGAAAGGAAGTGCAAAAGAATTTACCCTGCAAGGAGGCTCACAAAATGCAACAATATTACATTGAATTACAATAAAGTTGGTAAAAAAGTTAATCTTAACGTCAGTTTCTCACTCGAAAGCGATGTCAGAGACGGGCGGGCCCAGGATTTGAACCCCGCACATACTGACCCGCGGTCGAATATTTTACCGACATCGCCACCGGCTCCAGTAAATACTACTATACTCTTAAAGAAGTTTTGTAGAAGCTGATGCACACGTAGATAGGCAGGTGACGCTTAGTAGCCTATATTGAAAGAAAGCTGAATATATCATGCTTGTTAAGATAGAGGAAATATTTTCAAAGAGCTAACATATATCTAGAAACTAGAATTATTTAAATAAAAAGTTAACATTGGAAATTGTTAGAGTAGCACTGAGATTGCGAAATATAAGAAAATAATACAGTAAAATCGAAAATAATATAGTAAAATCCAAAAGCGCTAATTAAAAACTAAATGACTAATCAAATCAAACAATGCGAATGAGTTAATTGTAACTTGCCTAAAACTGGAGTGAACAAACATAAATGTGCCGCAACTAAGAAATTGTAATAAAAATAATCCGCAGAGTTTCAAAATGTAATAAAATTACAAACTATCCACCTCTCAATAGAACTCTACTGAAGAAAAATGACTTTTTTCATTTACTCCAGAATTTCTAATAATTCTACTCCTCTTCTTATGGAATTCGAAGTATTTAAGATTCCCAGAAGAGGTGGTAGGGAGGGGATCGTTTTTTGCTGAATATTTCAGTGCTAATATTTTGGCATTTATTACCGCTCCACACATGCATGCTATATTGTAATGTACCTTTTCGTCTGTGTCTGACTTCTTATTGTATATGTTGTGATAAATTCCTTGGTTGAGTAAACGGTCATTAAACTTTTAATATTATTATTTTATTATTTTATTATTATCATTATTATTATTAGTGCTTTTACGAGTACGTCATAGATCGACCAAACAACCCGACTTTGTCACATAGGTGTTAAACTTTTCATATCCACATGATCAGGGGGCGGGTCCAAAAGATTTCTTTCTTACGGGGCAGAAAAATTATCATGACCGTTTTTAATCATGCAACCTATCCGTTAGTTTTTGAAAGACTTAAATGATTGACCAAGAACACCACCCCCTGGGACCCTAACAGACCACTGATAAATGTCATTTCAATTTCTTTATTATATGACACAATTTTGAAGTTAAAAAAATTTGCTCAAAGATTTCGGTGGGGCCACCTGGACCCGCGCACATGATCCAATTGTTTTAGCACCCTCGTAATTTTCAAAGAATTTCTACGAATCACTCAATGGCGATCATTTCTCAGTTAATTGGTTCCTAAAATTCCGCACTGCTGTTGAACTATACTCAATTTTTCCGGATTCGACAAGGATGTTCAATTATAATATACAATTTTAAATCTGATTTTAAAAATATTGGCTTCCTATAATGAATCTTAGTGTGGTAAACAGAATCATAACAGTTCAACGCCATTACACAGTGAATGGTAAAGCATTTCGAGAACAATTCTTAGCTTCCTTAATTGAAGCCTGCTATTTATTTCTTAACTAATAAAATTACGCTAAAATGCCTGAAATATAAAATAGGAAAAATATTTTTGCTCAAATTCTTTAAAAATATAGGAGGTATCCTCATAAGAATAAAATTATGCCTACGCATTTCTTAATTAGAAATTTTAACACAGAATTCTCGACCGCATTTATTTTATATCAATAAGCCTACGTTTGTCACATTTAATGATGGCTCTAATTGGGAGTTAATAGGCTGAGTACTAATGACGTAGGCTTTAAGTGGACCCATATACAATCACTTATTCTAGACTCTTAAAACTAGCAGATTATACAAATAATACTAGGAAATTTTATTTTTAAAAGCAAATAGGATAAATATACCGGACTTAATTTAAATATTCTCAAAGCGTTAGTTTGTAATGTAGCATAATATTTATGAAATAATAGTGAAACACTTGTTGATTTTAAATACACACACCAAGAAAAAATTGCCACTGCTAACTGAACCAGGATTTGAACCTTAACCTCTCAATTCTAGGGCGGACGTTCTGCCACTGTACTCTCAAGAAATCAATATCTAAGCATTTCTTGTATATGAAAAAGTTGTTTTATTTAGGAATAATAAATACGACGCTGCGGGTTAATTTGCTATACTGTATACTCGCCAAATGTCAGCTGTAATTAGTGTTTGTATTTATTTACAGTATTAACGCATATATAAAGTATGCATATATAAAGTATATATAAAGTATGCATATATAAAGTATATACATGTATAAAGTATATATAAAGTATGCATATATAAAGTATATACAGTATAATTACGGTATAAATACAGTGTAAATGAAGTATATTTCAACAGTGCTCGATGTTATCGCTGATGTCTTTTTGTTATGTTATGGCTTTGAGATTAAATTTATGCTAGCCATGAATATATACTCGCCAAGTGACAGAGCTGTGATTATCGTAACTATTTAGGAATTATAAATATGACGCTGAAATTAAATTTATACTTACGATACATCGGACAGACAGAGAGACAAACAGAACTGGCTCATTATATCTATAATAATTAATATAATTATTCGAGGTTATCTATAGGTACATTGATATCTATGCTGATATCTACAATGCATTGCTATCTACAATACACTGATATATACACGGTAGATTATAGTAATTGCATGACATTGTATTTTAATCTGTTATTTAAAAAATATTTCAGTTTATAAATAGAAAAGCACAGTACCAAATATGCCACATAAATATGACAATTTAAAAGTTATGCAATGTATGCTTATTTTTTAAAAACTATATTACAATAATTGCATATTAATTCTACATGTATATTTCGCTTCTCAGAACAAGTCTGCTGTTGACGCGATTCAATTTTTCTGCTCAAAACGCACTGTTAACTGTTACTTCCTATCAGTAACTTCTGCTACATTTATTTCTTCCTGCAGCAGAATTTTTGATTAGATTTTCAAATTAATTCAAATTTTAAAGGTATTATGTTCAAGACTCGATATGAAATGAAATAAATCAGATGATTGAAGAACATCATGTGTTTTATTTATTTTCTATGTTAATTTACTGACATATACGTGGGGTAAGACAAGGTTGCAGCATTTCGCAGCTGCTGTTTAACATTTACTCTGAGAAATGATGGAGGAAGCCATGGAAGACTTGGAAGAAGGAATAAAAGTAGGAGGGAATTTGTTACAAGATGTACGATTTGCAGATGACCAAGGAATGATAGCGGGCAGCGAGATTGGACTGCAGAAGATAATGGATAGGCTGAATGATATGGCACTGATATATGGCATGAAGATTAATATAAAAAAGACCCACGCGATGAAAGTGTCCCACAGTAAAGATGAAATTAATATCAAAATAAATGGTATGAAATTTGAACAGGTAAGGAGTTACTTTTTGTTCGCCGGCTTGATTTTTTCTCAATAGTGTTCGATGTTGTAGGCCCTAAGTGATGACTGTAGTACTCTAATTGTTATTATATATATATACATGTATATATATATATATATATATATATATATATATATATATATATATACAGGGTGAGTAAAAAAAAGATTACACCTCCAAAAAGTTTGAATATCTCAGGCTATTGTCAATATTTTCCAATAGGACTTTTACGAATTGCTAAAGGACTAATTTGTGAGAGGGTGGCCAATTTTCATCAATTTTGGTACATAGACTGGCCAGTTATGCAAGTTTCAGCAGAGCAACCCCCCATTTTTTAATGTACATGTACTGTAAATATAAACTTTATTTTATTTTTATTTTGGCCCAGAAAAGGGCCGTTTTAGTGGTTCAGAAAGAACCAGTTGTATCTGCTAGCATTGCTCACTATTCGATATGCTTTCCTCCCACTGATAAGCAGGACTGCAGTCGCTTTCGGAACTCTAGGACAGCTTTGTTGATTCCAGCTTGGGACACTCTCTCCCAGATCGATTGTAGCACTTCCTGCAGTCCTGTCTTGTTTTTAGGCTTCGGCTGGTGTTTCTGATAGAGATGCAGCATGGTTCCCTAGACATAGTATTCCAGAGGATTTTGATCGGGAGAGTTTGGAGGCCATTCATTTTTCTTAATGAAATCCGGGTTTCTCTCGCTGATCCATTCCTGTGCATGACGAGATGCATGAGCCGGAGCACCGTTTGCTGAAAGAAGAAACCATTTGGTAGAAGAGCATAGCAATCATCAAACAGCTCCGGAAGCAAAGTGTTGACGTAATAATGAGAGTTCACCTTTACCTTCTCGTCAATGAAGTGCAATCTGCCCTTACTGTTGCAGAAAACGCCATTTTTAGGTAAAAATAGGGGGGGGGGTTGCTCTGCTGAAACTTGCATAACTGACCAATCTACTGTATATACCAAAATGGATGAAAATTGGCCACGCCATCAAAAATTGGTCCTTTAGTAATTGGGAAAAGTTCTATTGGAAAATATTACCAGTAGCCTTAGGTATTCAAACTTTTTGCAGGTGCAATCTTTTTTTTACTCACCCTGTATATATATATATATATGTATATAGATACATGTATACATGTATATATATATATATATATACATGTATGTATATATATATATATACACACACATGTATATATACATGTATATATATAATGTATATACAGCATATACATGTATATCTTCTTCAGTGAACTGCCAAGTGGCAGGTTCAAGGTACATATTCATACTCAGTGTCTGCTTTCTCGCTCCATAAGAGCGCTCCTTAGATCAACAAGTTAATCCTTTCACAAAGTCTAAGCCTTATCCATACCTTATGTAGCCTATAGCTTCGGAAAATATGGCTTCTGAGGTGGTTTCCCGTTACCTTACTCAGTTAGGTGGATTAATTACCATTTAATCTTGGGGGAAAATAATATATATATACATGTATATATATTGGAACAGGTAAGGAGTTTCAGATATTTGGGTCATACTATAACCGATGATGGGAAATATGATACGGAAATATGCAGTAGGATTGCACAAGCAAAAGCGGCCTTTGGTAGTAGAAATTGAAAAGAACTATTATCAAAAAGTCTAAAAAAGACAAAAAGATAAAGATAGTGAAAACTTTGGTTTGGACCACGCTACTGTATGGGATGTGAAACATGGACCTTAAGGAAGGAAGATATTAGGAAACTGGAGGCACTGGAAATGTGGATTTGGAGAAGAATGGAGAGGACTAGCTGGACTCAAAAGGTTACAAATGAAGACGTTCTCGAGAGAGTTGGAACAGATAGACAGTTGATAAATGTATTAAGAAATAGGAAGAAGAGATGGATAGAACACATTTTAAGGGGGAAGGTCTATTAAAAGAGGTCATAGAAGGTAGAATGGAAAGAAAAAGAGGCAAGGGCAGGCCGAGATTAGGTATGTTAGATGATTTAAAGACCCACACATATGTGGAAATGAAGAGGAAGGCGGAAGACGGAGAAGAGTGGAGGTGTTATATACCATGGACCTGTCAGTAGGCAGTGCACTAAGATATATATATATATATATGAATTTTTAAAAAAAATAACCTTATTATGCTCAAAGTTAACAATAAAACAGCCAAAGTATGCAATGATTCACAAGAGACAGCTGAAGAGATAATGATGAAGGAAATGGAAAGCATTTCAGATAGCCAACCAATCTTAATAAAGATTTAACAAGGTTTATTTCAAAGTGCGAAAAAAATTCGATGTTTTCATTAAGCAGTATGATCAAGTAGTATTCTTGAACCTCGTTTTTGACAAAACATGGAATGCAAAACTACGTTAAATGGAAGTTTTACTACGGCAATAATGATATTCTTAGAGCTAATGACAGACCAAATCTTATTTTAATTATGTCACCAATGGCCTAGGCTATGTGGTTTTTATATAATGTTATGTTATCGTGCTTTTGTTAGGACTGTAATGTACTATATACCATATTTATGACTAATCAACATATTCTGTAGGGCATTCATCCACAGAAGGTGTTATTGATCAAACATTGTGGGGTGAATCTTAAATTTTTAAAATTAATAACTTTTAATATGAATGGTTAAGGGTCCGCGTAGATTATGAGTTGAATACTCTTCGTCTTCAATAAGGTATAATATATATTAGATCAATTATTCTTTTTTTCAATTTCATAAATTATGAAACTCAAAAGAAGGATTTGAAGAAGAAGTAAAAATTTTTGCAATGGACCGTCAGAGCAATAGCATAAGTCTGTGAACATAGCAATTCTGTAGAAATTTTAAATGAATTTTATAAATAATTTACCTAATATAGAAATCGATTCAACTAGGACACTAGAAAAGAAGGATGGCACAGGCGGGCTTTGAAATGGCCCATTCTCTCCTCCACCCCACCGCTCCCTGCTGTCCACACTTTCTCGAAGAACACCCTTATGATGACGTGAGAACTGAATTAACGATCTCCATCAGTCAGCAGTGGAATGGCTTCACGTAATGGGCTTCGTACAGTTTCCTAGTAGTAAGATACGTGGCGGTGATATTACACCTTGCTTGTTTCACATTCCTGTTATCAGACTTTATTTTTTATCATCATAGTAAGGCTATATTTAAATTTTCGTGTTCTAATGCGTATGCCAATCTAAACCTGCTTGTAGCTATTAGAATAAAATCTCGGACATTTACTTGACTGGTTACACGGCTAATGGACTGAATTGCAACGGTTTAAACATGTGGTATTAAAAAGTGATAGATATCAACATAGTTGATCATTTCACTATAATGTGTGTTTACTTAAATAGGGTTTAAGGAAGAAAATGCATTGAAAGAAAGGAAGATGTTAACAAAATAACGGATAATTAAATCGTACAATGTATCTAACTCTAATGGCTGCAAATATAAAGCAAGTGAAATCGGTAAAAATATTTGCATTTACAAGGCATCTCTTACTCAAAATTTTATTTGTGGAAATTGCTTCTTTCATATAATCTTTCCAGAAGGAAGATAGTAACTCATGTTTAGAGATTCAAGGCACTCCACAGTACAGTGATAACCAAGAGTTCTAAAAGTTCTCACACAGGAGCTAAATATGATGATTATTGGGTCCTGAATTGAATATGTAGGCCTATTTTATTTTTGTAGATTTTATATTATTAGAGCTCGTATAGCTAGAATGTCTTAATAGCGTAGGGGTAACGTCATGAAGTTTTAAATGACAGATCCTGAGGTGAATTGAACCCTCATGGGTTCGAATCCCAGCCACGCTGATCTGAGAGCAAAATCTCGGACATTCACTGGACTGCTTACACGGAAAATGGAATAAATTGCCTAACGGTTTAAACATGTGGTATTAAAAAGTGATTGATATCAACGTAATTGATCATTTCACTATACTGCGTGTTTACATTTTTCCAGAGTATTTTTGATTGAGTGTATATTCTTAGAGTTTATATGATTAGAATATTCACATGACCAGAGCTTATATGATAAGTGGCGATGTGGCTGGAGCCAATGGCGCTATCGGTAAGATACTCGACCGCGGATCAGTATGTGCGGGGTTCAAATCCTGGGCTCTCCCGTCACTGATATCGCTTTCGATTGAGGAAACTGACGTTAATCTTAGCTTTATCAGTTATTTCTTGAATACAAGTTAAGCAAGGGTCGGGATACGAATTGACAACATTCGTTTTAGAAAATATTTTATCAATTTCTGGAGCCTAGGCTCATACCAACCGAATGCCCTTTCTGATGTTAGTTTACAAGATAGTGCTTTGTCACCTTGTACGACAATGATTCATGCTGTCCACGATTTATCTTTTCTTCAGCAACCCGGACAAACACGTCTGCATTTAATCCACTACACAATCCGATATGTTAACCTCTACCACGGAATTTACTTATCGGTTATTTGGGTTTTCATTATTAAGCGCTTCAGCGGAATCTTTGTAAAATCATTAAATGTTCATGTGGTAGATGTAGAACGCTAATGTACACTATCGATACTCAATCATTACAATTAGTGTATAATGCATGAGTAAAGAAGTGAAGCGATCGAGAGGAAGACTTGTAATGTTGGATGAGTTGATGACGCATTTTTATGTGAATATGAAAAGAAAGGCGGAGATTAGAAATTTGAAGGAGCTATATGTCATGAACCTGCTACTAAACACTACACTAAGAGAGAGAGAGAGAGGGAGAGAGAAAATGTATCCTGTTAAAAACGTGGGTATAGAAATATGTGCTCACTGCGTCTAAGCATTCCAGTTAATCTAAGCAAAGAGAACTGTGTATTTTAGGTAGTGATAATCAAATCTATTCAGCCAGATAATAAAAGTTAATCAAATACAATGCACTTAATTCAACCGTGCACGTAATTTCAATCGTCCACTTAATTTCAAGACATAATACGACCAAATGTGCATTTTTTTCAAAAAAAAACAATTGAGACTTGCTTAATCGCTTTCAATTGCAAATAATTTCCTACAATTGTTCAGAAATTATTTCCAGATTGTTCACATAGAGAAAACCATGCATAGAGACATAGTAAGAAAGACTGCTAACAGATCATAGTGATATTAAGAAAACCATACAGAGAAATGGAGACAGAGAGAGAGAAAGAGATAGAGAGATAAATAGAGAGAGATAGATAGAGAGAGAGAGAGAGATGGAGAGAGAGAGAGAGACAGAGAGAGAGAGAGAGAGAGAGAGAGAGAGTGGAAAAAGAGCATCGAGGTTAGGAGACAACCTTGTAGAGACAGGAAGTGTGATAGACAAAAGAAGAAGAAAACCCTCCCCGAGGACTGACAGGCCAACATATGTCTATTCTAGGTTTCGTTTTGTCACCCGAGCGGAGACATTTGCAGAGTGTTGAAATGACACGGCTGGTCATTTCAAAGATTTCAAAATTCTAAAATTGGGAGAGGTTGAGAATTCTAAATCAACGTGAAATTTAAAATGTTTTAAATGTTGTTTTAAAGTTAATATTTACAATGTTTGAAATCTAATTCAGAGTTGTTCAGTTTACTTCAATTTTTTAAGATTTAATTTGCTAAACCTAGATTACACATTGGTATAAGCCTGCCATTTAATGCCAAAATAATTGTTAGATATTTTATAGATACATCTTAATTCTGCCCTGCTCCAGAATGCACAAACGTATCTCGGTTTTGCATGTGCTTCTCCCAATATGGAATGCTCTAAGCTAAATTTGTAATGCGCAAACTTCTCTGTTACCAGCTTGGTCTGATCTTCCTCTCTTCTGATTATTTATTATTATTATATATTATATGATTGTACTCTAATATTAATAATCATATTACTAATATAATATGCTATTGATGATTTATTGATCTTCCTCTCGTCTGACGTGTCATCGTCATCATCAAAGCCAATCTTCATCATCATCTTCTCTGGAATCCCAATTTAACTAGGGTCGAACTAAATATAATGTAACTAACTTTTTGTAGGGGATCGAAGATACGAATATGAACCAGAATGATTTGCCTTAGCAATAAGATTCCTCGAAGCATATCAATAATTAGGCCTCCCAGAAATCTGCTACTACGCTATTGTATGGATGTGAAATATGAACATTAATGAAGGAAGATATTAGGCAACCAGAGGCATTGGAAATGTGGATTTGGAGAAGAATGGAGAGGACTAGCTGGACTCAAAAGGTTACAAATGAAGACGTTCTCGAGAGAGTTGGTACAGATAGATAGTTGATAAATGTATAAGAAATAGAAAGAAGAGATGGATAGGACACATTCTAAAGAGGAGGTCTACTACAAGAGGTCACAGAAGGTAAAATGGAAGAAAAAACAGGCACAGGCAGGCCGAGATTAGGTATGTTAGATGATTTAAAGACCCACTCATATGTGGAAATGAAGAGGAAAACGGAAGACGGAGAAGAGTGGAGGTGTTATATACCATGGACCTGCCAGTGGGCAGTGCACTAAAGAGAGAGACAGACCAGGAATCCAATGTGATTTTTAGATAATTGATCCCAGCCCACGGGCTCCCCTGAAATAGTCATCTTAGTTCCCTACACGTGCTCCAGTGAAATAAGAGACAGGACTTTCTAACAACCATCCTGCTTTGTCTACAACCTCTCTGTACCGGGCTGAGATTAGTTCCGGTGATTAGGCAAAGCACTAATTAGACCAGCACTCACAGAATATGACAGAGTCCTGAAGACCAGATCAGCACATTGCACGCCTACTATTCTCCTACCTCTCTCTCTCTTTCTCTCTCTTAGTGCACTGTCTACTGGCAGGTCCATGGTATGCAACGCCTCCACTCTTCTCTGTCTTCCGCCTTCCTCTTCATTTCCACATGTGAGTGGTTCTTTAAATAATCTAACATACCTATTCTCGGCCTGCCCCTGCCTCTTTTTTCCTTTCATTCTACCTTCTATGACCTCTTTTAATAGACCTCTGCTATCTATCCGGGAATAAATTGCAGAAGTTATATAGTTTCAATTTAAGTTGATAGAGCTCGGCTAAGTGTGAAATAACGGTATTGTTATGACCTCTAATTCTAATTATTAAACTTTGAAATATTATAGCCAATAGATTCTACATTGGTTACTGGTTATAATCTATTGGTTACAATACATCAATTTTAACGGAGGGTGCGTTTCGGAATTTTTCAAAGCAAACAAAGCATATAGATTTTACACTATGTCCCATACCCTGAACATCTGAAATTAAATGATTTAACTAACTAAAGACTCGCAAAACATTCTTTGTAGAAATTACGTAGCTGTAAAATATTAAAATATCAAAAGAAATAACACGATTCAGTCTAATATTGCAATAAATGTTTCATGATTCAAGAAAACTACTGAAATGCATAAAACGGACGTTAAATACAAACAGGAAAAAGATCGATTCAAGTCACAGCTTTTGTAGGTTCTATATCAGCAGACAGGCTTTAAACCCAACTGACTCTTGCAGAGAAACCAGACATGACGAAGAATGCAGCTGTTGGAATCTCGTCCTTTGTAATACGTTAAAACTCAAAATATTGCTATAACATCAAATATTAAATAATTAAATAATTTATAAAGAAAACTAACAGCGCGAAAAATAAATAAAAAATAAATGTCTCTTTACAAACGGCTACAAGTACATACAAGACCTCTGCACTTCATATTCTCAGAAATAGTAGATAGTAGACCAATGAAAGCACTCTAGTTTATAGTAGGAAATATAACCTGCACAGTAACGCGCACGTAGATATGGCTAAACAGATATAATGTTAAATATGTTTGTACAAGCATATGGACCACTTGTGTGCATATATTATGGAAACATTATCATTTCAAAGATATCATCATCGAATTAGAAAACTGGCGCTAAAGGAACGATATTATGATTGCAAAACTATAACAGTCAGAACCTTTTTTACAGCATAAGTTAATGTCATAATAGTCACAGCTTCCTAGACTGAATATAGCCCTAATTAGATTAAGTTCTTAAAGTAGGGAACTAATTTAAGAACATTACTTTAGCTCGTACGCTTTTCAAAGTTGATATTCTAATTGGAGAAATAGAGCAGGTTTAGAGGTAAATAATTCAATAACAAGAGAGAACTAAAACAGTCTTACCGGCCACAATTTTAATTTGAGAACCAAAGCGGTCTAAAAAGGATCTGTACCTTATTTATAGAACCAAAGCATTTTATTTCGAGTTCGAACAAAAATTATAGAACTGATTCAAGTATGGCGCAAAGTCTATCACACTGAGAATGATGTTTTTCCTCCCTCAATTATTTCCTGACTATTAATTAACACGTTTTAATTAATATGAGGCACACCAAAAACTGTTGATACAAACTATTGCTGAAAGATTCCTATACAATTCAAGGACTACTGCTACTAACGTAAGGTTGTCAACAATATTAACAATAAACAGTACAATATCATAGAGCATAATTCAACAATACACAAAACTAGAGTTCTCGTCAAAATGGCTGATGCTGTATGGGTTATTATCGCTAAATGTTACAAGAGAAGCAACAGTAAATGACTGCACTTAGGAAGATAACATTTAAATTGAATTTGTACCTAAGCACGCTTTTGGAGTTTTTACCGATAAAGCCTTCAGGACGTTGAATCTATTCAACGCTTGACAGTAGACGAAAGCAACTGAAATAAAATAAAACGTTCTACTTTGATAACTTACAAATTGACTTTACTGCAGGCAAAGCTTTCGGGTAACCCGAGGAGTTCCACTAACATTTACCTTTACAATCGTGTGAACTTTTACGAACGTAAACTGAATGGACAACTAGCGCAAATCTAGCGAACTGTCGTAACTTTATTTATCCCGTAGCCGTATTTAAGCGATAAACAATCAATAAACCGCAGTTTAGTGGTTTAAAGCTTGGAATAGTCACAATTTGGTATTAAGGAAGCTTATTCCGTGGTTTAGTCATCTTTTTCATAGGACCATCTCAGTAAACCTGTAAACAGTAGGCTAATTAAGACAGTTCTTTAAGACCCACGAAACATTAATGATGTTGTGGTATAACTTGTTGATAGGCTATTCCGTAAAACATAATTTTAAATCTTAAGCTTAAAGCTCATGGTTTAAGCACCCGTAAACATCTCGCTCTTTCACGAGAACAACACAATATAGTTCAAAATTCGCTGCACTCTGGATATTTAATATCTAACAAATAGGATGTTGGTCCTCGATATCATGACCTGATTACGAAACGAACGTTAATTTAACCTTCATTTACTGCATTGATATATTATAATATATAGCGCGTCATACAAGGCAATAGCGATTACTTAGATTTTTAAAATGTAGAAATAAACTAATAAAATATAATAAAACGACAAACAAATCACAGAAAAGTAAAATAATAAATAAATTAATACAGATTGCACAAAAGAGGGCAAAGATAGTAGAAAATTAATGTAATAGAATGAATACATATGCTTATCAGCAGATGTTTCTCACTTATTAATTTCATTTTTGGTTATCAATATGCCTATATATTTCACACGTATTCATTTCAGACATGATTATTAATATAAATCTTAGGGAATGCATATTAATAACCATGTAATAGCTTCTCTATTTCAAGAAGAAAAGCGTTCACATATAGATTATAAGGCCTATCTAATAAATTAAAGATAAATATATGAGAAATAAACATAAATTAAATTTTAAAAAAATAGAAAGAAAAGAAAACGTCGGAAATAAAAGAGATTTTAAGTATATTTCATCAACTAACTAAATTGATATCTATTAATATAATACATGTACGTGTTGATATGAACACGCAGCGATGCAAATACGTATTAATATGGAAACAATACATAGTTGATTTGGTCACCAGATGATGGATATAACAAAAATATAAATAAAACAAAATCAAAATTAGCTAGACTGTTAAAGCGGTAACAAGAAAATCTCAACAAACGTACAATTAGCAATATTTTAAAACCATGCCAAAACCAACAGAACTAATTCGCAGAGAATTTTAATTTTGCAAAATCTCGATATCGATAGTGAAAATTAAAACAATGAAGAGATTTTTGATAACACAGCCTACGGCTTTTAACGGATATTAGGCAGTTTATAGCAAGTAAAAACGCTGAAAATATAACTAGCAGATCGTTGTGCTATACACTTTACTTAATTAAATAAAACTATAATATCGATCAATTAATGATAAAGTTCGCAATTTCATTCAAATACGTTGAATTGGGAAGTCGATGTAAAAATCTTGAAATACAGTCATAGATGTTAGTTATATTGCTAAGACAATTTCCAAGGTAGACAACAACATCGCAACGATTAATTACACACACCTGATCAATTAATATACAGGTAGGCCTATCTGTACGAGTAAAGATAAAATGTGCAAAATCGCAGCACAGTTAAAGTATCAACGATTTATTAAATAGAAGGTTTTTATTTATTTAGCATACATGTAGCATGTCAAATTTGTCATTTACAATAAACAGTTTGAGCGTTTGAGAGGGCCTAAGCATCGAATCGATTTGCGTTAAACAACAAAAAGCAACAACGCACAGTGAAACATTGCACATTATTGATTGCATTCAATGCTATTATGTTTCGTACGTAAATACATTTGCACCATAAGTGATAAGCAGATGATATTATGGATGTAATGTTGTAAAATTAAGTGATAGTTGTATTACATGATAAGCTTTAAATTAAAATAGCATCATCATCATCATCTTCCCTTAAATCCCAGTTAACTAGGCGTCGGAAAACAACTAAATAAAACTATAAAATTAAATACAGAGTAGATATATATATACTAAAATAATCTCTTGTATTCCGTATAATTACCCACATGACATGCCGCATGCGCTACATAGTTTCCTCTCTTAGTTGCTCTTCTTGTAGTTTTCGTTATTTCCTCATTTTCCTCTCAATTGTTATTAGTAATCGTTGCCTTTGTTGGCGCTACAATAGCAGCCCGCACGGATTTAAGAACAACATCCAACACCCTGGGGATAATTTACATCAAAAGCTGTCGACACTCGATCTTGCAAAGTGGTTGCCCACAAAGTACTAACCTCGCTCAACGTGGCTTTACTTCGCTTAATTAACGCGCAGCTTAACTGAGTGCGCCAAAATCCCTCCAAATCATAAGTAGTTTTCTATGAAAAGAGGAAACTATAAAGCCAACGCTAACAGATAGTATCTTGAAATAACAGGACTGTTATGTGATTACATTATATAATAATAATAATAACATATGGGAATAACAAATAATATGATAGCATCAATGATAACATAACACTAAATGGCAAGAAACTATTCTAACAGTAATAGTACAAATATTAATTCACCCGACAAACAGTAATTAATTTAACCGATAAATCAAGTACCCAAAACGTTAAATGAAACTTATTAAAGATCATTAAACTTACACTTCTCAGTGTAATATAATGCTGCAGGCAACAGGCTTTCTAAGAAATTTTAAAATGCCAAACGACACAACCGACGTAACGAGACGGGGAATTGAACTAATGATTTTGATCTCGCAAAACAAAGATTTTCAATATGCCGTATTGAAAATCTACATAAATGCACAGGCATTGCACAAGGCGAAATGGCTCACACATTGCACTGCACAGATAAATGGGAATATTGCAATAGCCCAGCTTGCTCAATTGTTGGAATGATGAATAGAATTATTTAAATAAATTACTTTACTAAAGCAAAGTCTTAAAAGATGTTCTCACTGCATGGTTTGGCGGAGTACTGATGGACACTTGAGTCTTAAGGAAGAATTTCTCTCTCCTTAACGATCTGCCAAAAGGCAGGTCCAAGAGTTACACCCACTGTCTGCTTTTTCTGTCACCAAAGAGGAATTCATCGATCAACACGTTGGTCTTTATAAATATAAATGTTGTAGGGTTCAAGACAAGCGCATAGTTATATAGTTCTCAAGACGTGTTAGATTCAAGTCTTGGTATATTAAATTTTCACTCCACAAGGACAGTTAATTAATTAATTGAAAGATAATTAAAGTATCTTATAATGTCTTTATTTTTTATTTATTTATACTTCTTTATAATATCTTACAATGTCATAATTTAGTGCGATTAGAAATGTGATTTATTTAAACTTCTAATTGCAAGCATCAAGGGCAGTGATTCATGAGATTTCTAATGTTCCAGAATACTTTACAAGTCTGTAATAAAATAGCAGACTAACAAACAATCAGGTTTAAATGAAACGGTATTATTACATAACACCTAATGGTCATTCAAATGACCATCTGATCATGTAATAAAACATTAAGCCTTAATGACCATTTTTTATAATCATTTTTGTTATTTATTACAAGATTGTTCATTCAACAAAACAGACACGATATTCCAGGCATTACTAGCAAAGTGACGGATAATTGAAAACTTTATTCTGGATTTGTTTTTCCATTTTCAACTATTTTTCCTCCTCAATGCTATGAGTGCTGTTGCGACGTCGTCTAAATCCTAAAATGCCGCCCAGCGACCTGTGAGATTTCTGCTGCCGGTTCAGCTGCTGCAGCTGCGCTGACGTCATCTCATCACCGGACAGCGTTGCCCCTCCAGCCTCAGAAACCCTCATGATGCCAGTGTGAGACAGCCTGACGAGGATTTCTATGCCGTTCTCCAGTGGCAACCACCGCATACGCTCCTGATCCGCATCTACACATTAAACAAGAATTAACACAAGGCTATCTAAATGTTTACGATGTTGACGCCGCAGAACCACCGTTGTTTCGCATCGCCGCTGCACCATCGCCGCGCCGCCGCCGTAAACATGCCATCTAATTATTTGTTGGCGATGTGCTTTACAGCGCTCAACATACGGTTTCACAAATGGCTTTCGCAGACACGACTTAAAGGCTTGAAGTCAGATTCCTGATCTATATCATGCTAGTGACGGGGGACCACTGAATTTGTACCTGCGCTTACTGATCAGCTGAAAAACAACTTGCCAATATACCACCGACTCAGCTCATCCATATTTAAAATTATTTGCGAGCCCTTCAAAGGTTAAACTTAATAGCTTAGGCAACTAAAATGTTAACCATTTTGAAGATATAAATATCAAACGAAATTGTTTGACATACAAGGAGAGTTGGTGTAGCCTCTCTGAGATACTGCCACAACTGGGCTCAGCCATGTCCACCCAAACATCAGCGACGAGATTAGTTGAATTTCTGAGACCGACAGGTTAAACCAAATACATTTTACCAAAAAGAAAGCATTAACAGGATTTAACCTTCCTTTGAATAAAATTCATCTCAATATTAAAATACAAGACACGATTGGAATGAGAGAAGTGCGAAGTTGGAAAAGATGAATACACTTCATACACTTAGCGTAGACAACAAATGACCCGATACAATTAATAAAGGCGCAACAATAGCAGGGCAGCTCTAGCTTAGAAAAACATCAGTCGCTGCATATTCAATCAATACAGTGAAGATTTATGTCTACAAGCACATCCTAATTGTCAAGAGAAAATAGTTTAAGATCAATCAGTTAACCGATCTATCAATCAATCAAAAATTAACGTCAAGATCCTTGCCATAAGGCACTGTCAGGGACGTCAGATGCTAGGAGTTAGTTACCTCCTAGGATTTCCTGCAGTGTAAAGGCTCGCATGGCGACGTGGTTGAAATGCCCTGACTTCACGTCAAACACTAATCTCGACAACCTTTTAACACCAGATCCTCTGTCCACCTAAATCAATCAAACAATTATTAGTTCGATTAACATATCGATTGATCCTAAGGTCAAATTAATTAGTCACTTCTTTGTTTCAATAATCAGTCGATCTCAATTTCTTTTGCACGCGCTGTTTTCTGAAGTCAAACATATTCACATCTAACGCACAATATAACATATCATAGCATATAACACATATTTGAAAGTCTGCATAACAATTAGAGAGCTTATTATTCATATGACCATAAACTAAATTAGTGACCATAAACGATTATTACTACGACTGGTCAAAGTTTTACATCTCCCCATTACAGGATATTCTTAGTTACATCTCCCCATTACAGGATCTTCTTAGTTACTAACAAACGGAAGGCCTAGCCATTCTTCACCCTGTAAGATGTCGCAATTGTTCTTTGAAGCATGCTGCTCAATTCGTTTATTTTATTTTATTTATTCGTTTATTGGATTCAATATATTCGTTTTCCGACATGGCCACTGGCTGGAGTCAGTGGCCATGTCGGTAAGATATCCGACGGAGGATCAGTATGGGTGCAGTTCAAATCCTGAGCTCGACCGACAATGATATTATTTTTTGAGAGATGAAACTGACATTAATATCAGCTTTTATTTCAATCTGACATCCTCAGAAAGTTTCAGTACAGAAATAGCATGTCAAATTACAGAATATTATATATATATGACATGGAATTTAAATTGTTTTCGATACTATACTGTTTTTATATGTCGGCAGTAAAATCCAGATTTTTATCTTTTTAGTTCGGTTTCCATGAGTTGCTACCGACGTCAAGCCTCTTCTCTTTCAGTAAAGCTTTCTGGGACTGGTTTAGAGAATTCTTCTCTTCTCTAGGTGCCCTGCCTGTTCCAAGCCATGGTCATATTCCTCCATATGTCTCTGTTCATTGTTGCTCTGATTATCTCTGTTTCAGTTAACTGCATCCATTTGCTAAGACTATTAATAAATGTCATCCGCTGTCGACCCTTGCATCTCTTTTCTTCTATTATTCCTGTCACTACGGTATTTTCAACTATTTTGTTCCGCATAATGTGTCCGAAAAATTTTATCTGTTGCCATATTCGGTTCAAAACACCACGACGAGTTGACATTCTTTGTAAAACATCGTTTTAGCGAATTAATGCAGTTTAATACATAATTTGGTTTTCAGCTCGCAGGTTATGCTAAAGCATAGTCCTGGATGTTATCATGCATGGTGGTAGCATACAATAGCGTTGTTGTAGATAGGAATATAGCAAATTGAACACCTACATCGAACTCGAGTCTACTTAAAGCAGTTGCAGCTGTGGTCTGAGCAGCTGATGCAGCTGCTGTAGCAGCCGCTGCTGAAGATATGGCAGAAGCCTGAGGTTGAAATACAGCTGATTTGGCTAGCACCTGACCCATGGAAGAGGTCAACTTCTTGTTGCTATCTGCGACACTGCTCAATAATTCATTAATACGCCAATAGATACAATATTCAATATATTAACTCCAAATCGATCAATTAAAAATTAAAGACATCAGTCATTCGATTTATAGTTGTTAGCGAAGAAGTTATAGCTTCCGTTTTAAAAATTCGCAGCTAGAACTGATCACAAATAAAATTCTGTCTTTCATTTCAACGTCTATACAAGTATGCTGTAATGATAATGACCTAAAAAATGGAGTAATAAATTCTGAAAATATCCCTAAATCTATAGGCCTAAGTTGGTATAACGTATTCATACAGATTTTGACGAAAGCAATTTAAAGGACGGACAATTTGCATCATTCTATCACTAAGAATCTGTACAATTTTCTTCATACATACTTGACCAGCCGGACTTTGTAGTATATACACATGGATGGGTCATCCAGCCCTCTAATGTCCAGTATATGTCCGGTCACTCCATAGTAGAAGAATGTATCACTAGGCATCAACCTGTATCCTGCAGGCAGTTTAGAAATACAAAAATATTTATAGTATATAAATATAAAATTAAACAAATAAATGCAATTTTTAGTCTACATACATTAAACTCTTTCTCTTGTACACAGCTAGATTGCAGGTCCAGTGCATAAATTTTCTCTTGGGTCTAGTTCGCTGAGAACAGGGCTTCAAGTAACAGCATAATGCTATTAAATTTATGACAAGCCTTGCCCTCAGCCAAGTAATGCTTTGCTTCATGCTTTCATTCAATTGAAAATAATTATAGATACTTTGAAAAAATAAAAAAGAATATGTTTTATATATATTTATGAAAGTTTAGTGAAGTATCTAGAATCCCAACATAATCATTATAGTGACGATACTTATACAAGTTTCATTTGAAGACGAATGTGATACGCAACATGTGTGTTTAAAAATGATTAACAAGATCACTCACTAGTACACCAATATTATAGAATCATTTTCTCAAAATTCCGAAACAAAGCGTTCACGCTAAATGGTGCAGGAATTATATTGTGTCATTACAATGATAATTACACTGTGTAATGATAATTACACCGTGTAATGATAATTACACCGTGTAATGATAATTACACCGTGTAATGATAATTACACCGTGTAATGATAATTACACCGTGTGATGATAATTACACCGTGTGATGATAATTACACCGTGTGATGATAATTACACCGTGTGATGATAATTACACCGTGTGATGATAATTACACCGTGTAATGATAATTACACCGTGTAATGATAATTACACCGTGTAATGATAATTACACCGTGTAATGATAATTACACTGTGTAATTAAAATTACAGTGTAATGATAATTACACCGTGTAATGATAATTACACTGTGTAATTAAAATTACAGTGTAATGAAAGTACAGTGGATATAGGCCTAATAATTACACGGGGTAATGATAATTACAGTGTAATGAAAGTACAGTGGATATAGACCTACACACCAGCAATAACTGACGAAGACGAGTACAATTACAAATTGTTTTTGGTAACGAGTCTTAATATCAACTTCGCAGTTTTCTACAACATCTTGACTTAATCTGAAGATTGAAACAATAGCGATGCTTAAATTCTGTTCACAAATACCGGCAATACTGCTTTGAGTAATTCAAAAGGAACGTTAGATTATGCTTCCCATCTCTTCAACATTAGGATAAATAAGGGCATGAACATTTCTGAGCATTTTAGAAGCGCAAAGTATGAAAGCAATTTACAAGACAAAAGCCATCTGACGGCAACACCAGTAGTTATCAATAAACTCGGTTTTCTGTTAAAGCTTTATATTAATTCAAATTAAATTTATTTGCAAAAGAATAGATTATAAATTCTAGAAATTAGCCATATTTTAATTAGCCTAACATTACTATACACCTAAACTCAAGCGGATCGACAAGAAGGCATTGACACAAATAGCAACAAAGCTGTGCTGTGCTCAGTAGGTTACAATTCGTCTCAAATTTACAGATTTTTACAGCGTACAAGACTCATACGTTCCTAGAGGAAAAAATGACATTTCTAACGCCGCTTTTAAACTACATCATGTTTAAACTTTTGCGACTTAAACTGAATGTGTTATACAGCGTCACAGTGGAACCTTCACTTAACAGTACATGCATCCGAACTACAACATTACTAGTTATTAGAGGTTAAAGCCAAGCTTAACCTAAGTTGAACCCTGCACCTGCTAATCCGCTGTCGAACAACTAGTTAATAAGTAGCCTAATCAGCCCATTATTATTATTAGCTAGCTTATCAGTTTCGCATTGCTGTAAAACATACTTATATTTGTATATGTAAAACATATAGAAATAAGCTTTAATATTAAACAAATATATAGAGTGCGGTTTTATATTAAATTGCTTATTTGAGTCATTTAAAGCTCTGGGACCTCGCCTCCGATTGCCCATGTTTAGACTATTGTTATAGTAAAGCATGTGGTACTGTTAAGTATGTGAACAAAAGCTAGTCATAGCAGATATAAACAATGGCAAAAATATAAAATTGCTGTTAAGGAAGTTAAACAATAATTGCATTATAGTCCAAGCAAAATCTAAAGAGGAAAAAATTTGCTTGTACGGAATGTGTTAGAATATTATTCCTAAAAAGGACGTTAGCTTATCTTTTAGCAATGGAGGGTGAATAATAGATGCGTCACAGTTACCCTTAAGTACAGCACAAATTGATAGTAAAAAGGGTGTGTTAAAATAGAAGACCTTTACAATTTTTTAAAATATAGCGTGAATTATACCAGGTAATTATTAACACAATAATATGTACTAAATTAGGAACATGACGAGGGTTACATAATACAGCACCGTTTACAATACGTGTACACAGAGGAAAATGGGTTCATTACGACAGCAAATACTAAATATAAGCCCATCCAACAGACAAATTAGATGTTTCAATCTATGGCCACTAGATGTGCGAATTACCCATCAGATTAAACGGGAGTATCAGACAAAATGTTCTGAAATTTGTATGCATAACTACGAAATATAGACTCCCCGATGCCTTACAATATTTAGTGTAATATGAAGGTTAAAAAATTCAAAAGGCGCATCGACCCCCCACCCCCTCCATGTAAAACGCACCTTGAGGTCATAGGAGAAAGGCTATTATTCTAAAACTTAACTATGTTACAAAGCTAGCACAAACATAAAAATTGAGAAAAGGATTTAACAAACTATTTCAACCAAATATGTCTAAATGGCTGTTTATAATAGCACTCATCAATCATATACAGCTTATCTAGTTAACTATTCCACTTATCTAAATAAGGTATCCAGTTATCTATTCCACGTATCTAAGTAATAACTTATCTAATTATCTATTCAACTTATCTAAATAACTTATCTAGCACTTACCAGGCGGCACTTGGTCAGGATTGCTGCGTACACAAACAGAACAGTAAGGATCAAAGGAAGACAACGATGTCGTTGGCAACTGTTGCATTGAGCTGCTACGCTGTTGCATTTTACCGCCACTTCGAGGCAACGAAGGAAAAGCAACACTTCTAAGTGTATTGAGCAACACGCTGCGATGTCGATCACATCGGGTGGTATAGAGTCGAGACGTCAGCGACATGCGAGATCTAAAATACGTACAGCCTCATGCTCAGCATGCTGATAATTGTAGCAGATAGTTTGCTCAGCATGCTGATAATTGTAGCAGATAGTTTGCTAAGCATGCTCATAATTGTAGTAGATAGTTTGCTCAGCATGCTGATAATTGTAGCAGATAGTTTGCTAAGCTTGCTCATAATTGTAGCAGATAGTTTGCTCAGCATGCTCATAATTGTAGCAGATAGTTTGCTAAGCATGCTCATTATTGTAGCAGATTGCGAGCACTGCAGATGAGAATTTAGCAATCTAATCACAGCTCTGTTGAAAACATGACTATCAAGTTTCGATACTGCACTTGGTAATAGAAGATTAAGATTTAATTTAAGTAAAACTGAAAGCGTTATCTGCTAACTTAGTGTTTTTTTTATAAACCTGGACTTTCTCTGTTATTTTATTGCTCTGTTGCGTGCGTGTGCGTGTGTGTGTGTGTGTGTGTGTGTGTGTGTGTGTGTGTGTGTGTGTGTGTGTGTGTGTGTGTGTGTGTGATGTTTGGGCAATTATGTCTCAATTAACTAATAAACATATAATGGTAAACAATCGGCATCAAAAATCGAGCTAAGAGTTACGCTGTCGTAGAAGAGAATGTACCCATTGTTCAAGGCAACGACGCCAGCATAAACGATCCTAGTAGGATCGAAACTTACAGTTCAGAATTTAAAACCTTACAATTCAGAATATTTCTCGTCCTTTGACAGGGCTACGATGATTAATCCTACAGCGGCTAATTGGGAGCAAGCCGTGCATAGTGATCGCAGTTGAGAGTTAAAGCACAGGTCTGGAGCTAAAGAGAGTTTTGTATGTGAACAGTTCTGAACGGACACAATACTGGCTGGCGGCATTGGTGATGTCGGTATGATATTCGACCGCGGATCAGTATTTGCGAGATTCAAATTCTGGGCTCGCCCGTCACAGACATAGCTTTCGATTAAGGAAACTGAGCTCTATGAAAGCTAATGTTAACTGACGTTAACATTAGCTTTGTTTAGTTTTTAACAGTAATATTATCCTTGAGATCAGACTCCTCTCTGTCCTTCGAGTGAAATAAAACTCTGACTTAGACTATAACAATCAAAATACATTTTGAGATTAAATAATTGTTTGTCTGCATAAAAAGTTATATACTCAAACGAGCGTAATTTATTTATTAATTACATCGATGCCGGTTGGATGGCCGAAATGACAGCACACTTATCTTATAAGGAGGCTATCGGTTCAAATCTCAGCCGGATCGACTCTGACGGTATCTCGTGTGACAAGGAAACAGACGTTAACCTATGTTCTTATAGCTTTCTACTTAATTAATGGCTTAACAGGACTCAAATGAGAGAATCTTATGCTATCGAATCAAAGAAGTTTGAATGTCTAAATAGCGTAGGGGTAACGTCATGAAGTTTTAAATGACAAATCCTGAGGTGATTTGAATCCTCGTGGGTTCGAATCTCAGCCGCGCTGATCTGACAGTAACATCTCGGACAATCACTGGACTGGCTAAACGGAAAATGGTCTAAATTGCGAAACGGTTTAAACATGTGGTATTAAAAGTGATAGATATCAACATAGTTGATTATTCACTAGAATGTGTGTTTACTTTACTTTTACAAGGAACGAATATCATAAAATCATTTAAATTCTAATTTCATTTTTACGGATGGGTATTACGTCATTTCCTTTTAATCATATCATTTTATAATCCTTCAATTATCTGTAGAACAATAGAGTGGATATATTAGCATGAAAAGCCTCTAGAGTACAGCACAGAATACAGAGTAGCGAAAAAATAGTACACACTAAATTTAATTTCATATAACTTCAGAATCATCGATTACAGAAGATGCACTAAAAGTTAAGAAATAGTAGACATACCATTTGAATGTAGGCCTATCTATGATATTAATATATAACTGAATGTATAAGTTAAACCTCATTAGGTCAACAGATGACGCAGTAATAATAATAATAATAATAATTATTATTATAATAACAAAGGTTTAAAGTCCGTTTCCTCATCCAATGATGATGTCAGGGACGTCAGTAATAGAACTTCTGTGAACCTACCCGTCAATGGCGGCCGCAAAAGCAGTTTTGCACATAGCACAAGAGGGTAGGTTCACAAGAAGGCTAAAAACTCTGCCAACTGTACGAAAATGCGATTAAATTTACACATATAAAGCAGATGTGGACTGCCTATTAGGGCTGAAAATTTTAAGCACATATATGAAAAGTCTCCTAAATTATATTAAATTACATTTGTGTATTACTTTGCTTTTGCCACATTGTATATTTAGTATAAACTATTAACGCTGCAGATAAGAGTTTCAATTGTAACTAATTAATTGTTTTATTTCATAAGCAATTAAATAAACTATATACTGCTGCGATAAAATTAACTGATTTAAATTTAGCAAATAAATGATTCAGTAAAATTGGTAATGATTCAGACGAAAAAAGTGCCTTACGGTAAAAGCTCAATAGAATAGGCTTGTACCTTGTAAATAAATATTAAAATAGTGAAATAAAGATTTATGCCAATACACCGAACGATTAATTAATAGAATAGTTTGCTATTAATAAATTATGGTCAATATTTTAAATAAATTAGCTTATTAGAAATGAAAAGCTAACAGTGAAAGATTCTGCGATTCGTCAGCCAATGAGAGATTGCCATTCATCTTTGCATCTGAGACCGTTCTTCTGATTGGTTGCTCACCATTCTGTCTCTTGGAATCATCCTACAACAGTAACACTTATTAACCCAATACCGTCAAACCTCATATCGTCAAACCCAATATCATCAAACCTATTTCGTAATACCAAGACTATTGAAACACATATCCAGGGAAGGCCTTGGATTCGAATCTAGCATCAAAATTAAATGCGACGAGAAAGCTAATTAAATAAGCCAAACTATCATTCGAATAACCTAGCTAGCTTCCTGGCCCAGTATTGTTATGCTACGTTATGTTACTCTCACTAATCATTTGAATGAAATAGACTCATGATCCCCAGCATGGTGGAGAGCTGATAGGATCAGTAAAACTTGTAAAGTTACAAATGTAACTCTGAAACAAGGATTAGAATGGAATGGTGAGAAGATTAATAATTTTAATATCGCTAAAATAAGTTAAACAACAGCATTGCGCAGGCTGTTTAATGGTATATATGTCGATTGGATTTCAAATCAATTGACGGCACAAGTATTGATGGATTGATTGTTGTTACGTTAGGCTTAATATTTATTGATTAATTGATAGATGTTATGTAAGGTTTAATGTTCAATTGATTGATTGCCAGATGTTATGTTAGGTGTAATGTTTTATTGATTGATTGCCAAATGTTATGTTAGGTTTCATTTTTTTTTTTTTTTTTGTTAAGTCAGTTTTAATCTTTTGATTGACGGAAGTTACGTAATGTTTAATCTTTTGATAAACTGACATATCGACTGATTGATTAAAAGTCTGATTGATTAAAAGTCTAATTGATTGATAGTCTTATTGAATAATACTTGTCTGGTTGATTGATCGTCTGATTGATTGATCGCTTGATTGATTTATCGTCCGATTGATTGTTCGTCTGATTAATAGATCGTCTGATTGATTGAATGTCTGATTGATTGATATATAACACTGATCAGACCTCGGTGGAAGGTTGCCGCTGAGTGGTAGAACTGGTTGGAGATGATCCCACAGTGGGCTGAACTGTCGACTTCTATAACATTACAAAAATCACTAATATAACTATCATCCTCGAAAATATCGAGCACCAATAATATACTCCTTCACAGTAGAACAGCATTAAAATATCACAGGAGCCTTGTCATCTAAGTTTTAGCTACTCCCGAACGGCTGCATTATTAATGTACGGCTGTACGGTATAGAGGTCAAAGATCTGTCAACTTGCAGCTTAAATGAAGGGCTATGTGAAAATCATTGATTGACAGTTAAATCACTGATTGACAGTTAAATCATTGATTGACAGCTAAATCATTGATTGGCAGTTAAATCATTGATTGACAGTTAAATAATTGATTGGCAGTTAAATCACTGATTGGCAGTTAAATCACTGATTAGCAGTTAAATCACTGATTGACAGTTAAGTCATTGATTAGCAGTTAAATCATTGATTAGCAGTTAAATCATTGATTGACAGTTAAATCCTGACCTCTGAAGGTGCTGATGATGTGCTTACACTACTGAAGCATTCACTCGTGCTTTCAACCTCGTCGCCGAATATTTTGAACTTGAGCTGCACTGACCCAGAGGTTATCCGGTGCAGAGTGAACCAACCGTCGTGCTGTTGAGTGGATAAAATCATAAAATAAATAAGTAAATAAAGAATAATAACAACAATAATAATCGTCATCATCATCACCACCACCCCCACCATCACCGTCATCGTCATAATCATAGTCATATAGTCATCGTCATCGCCATCGCCATCATCATCATCATCATCATCACCTTGAATAGTAGTCTAACTAGAGTCGGAATACGAATAGACATTCTCCATTCTTCCTACACGTCCCATACCATATCGTAAATCAATCACCCAAATACTTTACCATTCTTTTACTTCGCTTTACAAGCAAAAGAAGATCAGTTTCAACTCTTCAGTTTCATCTTCACTTAAATCAAATCAAATCGTTTTAACTCAACCATCACCAGATTCGTGTAACAAAAGAATAAAAACAACTAAAAAGAAGTGAAAGAAATAATAATAGTAATAATAATGAAAAAGGTTTAACGTCCGTTTCTCATACAAGAATGATGTCAAGGACGTCCCATCACATGTCATCACTAATCGATTCTCCCCAAACGATCTGAAAAAACATGTATTGAAAAAATAAAATATCTTAGTCAGCCTAATTAAAATGTTTTTAATTTAATGTCATTATAGTTATCAATTTATTGACTGTTCAATAAATAAAAGCAGATAGTTACAATAATTACATTAATAGGATAATTAACAACCTGAGCGTCTGCGCTGTATCGCTTCAGCTCTTCGAGAGAGAAGCTGATGGAACCGAGAAAATCTTTCTGGAAGAAAGCGTCGTGATCCCAAACAACCTGGTCAACAGATGGCAACACTAAATGTTTATTTTATACAACAGATTGGAACACTAAATGTATCTTTTATTCAACAGATGGCAACACGAAATGTTTATTTTATACAACAGATGGCAACACTAAATGCTTATTTTATACAACAGATTTCAATACTAAATGTTTATTTTATTCATCAGACGGCAACACTAAATGTCTATTTTATTCATCAGATGGCAACACTAAATGTTTATTTTATACAACAGATGGCAACACTAAATGTTTATTTTATACAACAGATGGCAACACTAAATGTTTTTTATACAACAGATTGCAATATTAAATGTTTATTTTATGCAACAAATGGCAACACTAAATGTTTATTTTATGCAACAGATGGCAACACTAAATGTTTATTTTATGCAACAGATGGCAACATTAAATGTTTATTTTATACAACAGACATGATTAATTCTTAGTATTTAACTATCGTTTGAATAAACAGGATTATTTTCTCATGGAATGACGCCCCTACCCAATAAATGTTAGTCGAAGATGATGAAGGCGTAGGCGGCCCACCTCATCATAAGCAGAATCCCACAAGAATAATGATATATCAAAACGAAAGTTATAGATAAAGATCCACTTGCAAGTGGAAATGAAAACAACAGAAAAAGGAAGATAGTGATGAGTGTCCAAAAAAAGTCCAAAATTAATCGTCATAATAATTAAAATGAAATTAATTAAATGATCAAAAGTAAGTAGACTATTTCGAATAAGGTGTTAAACGTGTTTAATAAATAAAACAATATAACTATATGCAAAGATATTAAACATTTTGAACCTAATAATTAACAAAGAATAATATCCTGTAATAAACAGAAAGATTCCATGACAGTAAAATCTAAAGGGAAATTTAGAATGTCTTAATAGCGTAGGGGCAACGTCGTGAAGTTTTAATTTACAGATGAGGTGAATTGAACCCTCGTGGGTTCGAATCCCAGCCGCACTATATGAAATTAAAATCTCGGGCATTCACAGGACTGATTAAAAGGAAAATGGTCTAAATTTCCTTTCGGTTTAAACATGGGGTATTAAAAGTGATAGATATCAAAATGGTTGATCATTTCACTATAATGCATGTTACATTTTTACAATTGATTATGAATGTAAGAAATGTATTCTCTTACTATTTCCAGAGTTTGATTGGGTTGGATTATAGGTAAAGTGGCTGTTTCGTTCCATACAGGGTCGAGGGTTCTCTTCTTGATCGAGGTCACGTGACGACGCTTGCCGTCGACCTTGACCTCACAGAACGGGTCGCTGAAACCTGCGCAAAACAACACAATGTGACAAACACAGAACAACAACAACAACAACAATACAGTGTGACAAACACAAAACAAGAACAACACAGTGTGACAAACACAGAACAACAACAACACAGTGTGACAAACACAGAACAACAACAACAACAACACAATGTGACAAACACAGAACAACAACAACAACGCAGTGTGACAAACACAGATAATGACAACAACTCTCTCTCTCTCTTAGTGCACTGCCTACTGGCAGGTCCATGGTACATAACGCCTCCACTCTTCTTTGTCTTCCGCCTTCCTCTTCATTTCCACATATGAGTGGGTCTTTAAATCATCTAACATACCTAATCTCGGCCTGCCCTGCCTCTTTTTCCTTCCATTCTACCTTCTATGACCTCTTTTAATAGACCTTCCCCCCTTAGAATATGTCCTATCCATCTCTTCTTCCTATTTCTTAATACATTTATCAACTGTCTATCTGTGCCAACTCTCTCCAGGACTTCCTCATTTGTAACCTTTTGAGTCCAGCTAATCCTCTCCATTCTTCTCCAAATCCACATTTCCAAAAAACAACATGAAGCAATAATTTAGAGGGTTCTTTGGATAGGTAAAATGGAATTAGATTTTCAACATTTTGGATTCCATTTATCGTCGGCTTAGATCTTGATCAAGAGTGATAGATGTTGTCATTGATGACATGGAACTATAATTGTTCCTATTAATGTTCATGTTGAAGCTTTTGTTATTGTTGTAGTAGACACAAAAAATATTACATTTTAAAAAGGTAAAGCTTATGTTAACGTCAGTTTCCTCACTCGAAAGCGATATCAGTGACGGGCGAGCCACAGATTTGAACCCGCTCATACTGATCCGCGGTCGAGCGTCTTACCGACATTGCCACTGTCTCCAGTCAGTGATTTATACACAGTTAAAGAATATTCAGCCTACAAGTATTTAAGAATCCTGATTCAAACCGTTTCTATCCATGGCAACTAGGTCAGTGGCCTGAATTATGCTGATTTCCATAAGCCCTGCCCCTGACAGCGGTGATGGTCGTGGCATAGGCGGATTTTTAACTGCGGCATGGCTAGATGAGGAAATCCGGCGCTCAGTGAGCTGATCACTGGAAATAGACTGTCTCGCTTCGCTAGACTGGTAAACATCAATCAATCAATCTGTCAATCATAACTCCATAAATAACTTATTTAACCTCTATAGAGTCATGAATCAAGGAACCAATCTGTTAATCTCTCTCTCTTGTAGTACACTGCCTACTGGCAGGTCCATGATATATAACGCTTCCACTCTTCTCGGTCTTCGGCTTTCCTCTTAATATCCACAATATGAGTCTATCTTTTACCGCCCCCTCCCTATTTAAGGGGTGCAGGGGACTGGGGGCGTTCATTTTTGTCGTAATATACCATTCTTTTCTTGGGGGTTAAGCTATTGATGAGGTTGGCCCACTATGCCTTCCTCAGCTTCGACTAACGTTTAGTAACAATCATAACTCCATAATCTGTCAGTCATAACTCTATAAATTAATGATTTAACCACTATGGAGAGTCATGAATCAATCAATCGATCTGTCAATCAAACTCCACAAATCAATTATTCATTAGTTAAACTGGGAAAAATCAATCAGTCTATCCAATCTCCACAAATCAATGCTTCATTAGTTAAACTGGCCAATATAAATGAATCGACCAATCAGTCAAACAAAACTCCACAGATAACAGATTAATTCGCTATACACAGACGAACATCTATAGTTCAATCTTTTAAAATCAAATAACCATAGATCACTGAAACAGCAGATATGCAGATTAAATTCAATAGAATATTCTATCAGTCAAAGTCAAAAAGTCATTGATTCAATCGTAGAATGGTAACTAAGTCAATTAACTTAAACAATCTTTAGGATTGCATGAGCTTATCCGTTGATTGTCAATCAGCAACTGCTTAGGAAACGTTTCATGGAGCGATGTTATTCGTTAAACTAGCGGTTAATTTCTGATTTCAGCTAATAACTGCTTGATTCCAGCTAATAACTGCTTTATTCCAGCTAATAACTGCTGAATCCAGCTAATAACTGCTGATCCCAGCTAATAACTGCTGATCCCAGCTAAAAGCTAGATTTCAGCTAATAACTGCTAATTCCAGCTTATAACTGCTCAATCGTGAAAAATACCGATTCATGGAGCCTCAATCGTCGATGTACTAGCCTTGAGCTTGTAGCTATTACCGCCAAATGGTACAATCCTTCCGTCAATTTCGCAGGATTTCAGTTAATTTAATCGTTCAATCAATCAATTTCGACAGGTTAGCCAAAAGATTAATAAACATTCGTTACACAGTAATTAGAAATTTATTTATAAAACGATTTATCGATATATGGCATATATAGAAATATTTTTCATTTATTGAATAGCGTATTCTAGATGAAAATTTTGCACAGCATTGAAGCATTCAGATAACTAACATGTGTCTAATAATATTCTTAAACAGAAAATAAAAATGCTTCATATCTAGGAAAACATGCCGGCCTGTGAAATTTTTACAAATACTCAATTAGGATATATACTGCAGAAAGCATTAAACCTATAGTGCTAATTGTTTTCTAATCATAATAGTAATTAAATACTTACCTGCAATGAATATCTGTGAGAATTTCTATGAGATAATGTTTCAGAATTTGCTGAAACATGAATAACAAAACAAAATTATTTCGTAATGCAAATCTCTCTCAGTGTCTGAGAAATACGAATGGAACTGTTCAAGAATATCGCCAAACACTCCAAATAGTAATAAAAGCAAATAATATTTTAAATACTAATTACATTTTAAACTCAGGTGACAGATGTGATTCGGCTTGTCGTGTTTTGGTGTATCACAATTTGCAATAATGAACTAAACTGGTACGTAATACTTTGTATTCTGTAGTTGAGAGTTAAGCAACAAACGAATCGTATCTGCATTTCTCGTGTAAATTAAATAACGCAGGAGCTCCCATTGCTAAGAAGTGCAATAGTACAATAAGAATAAGTTACATAGAGACGTAAAATAGAGACGTACAATACGCACAATACGTACAATAGAGACGTAAAATAGAGACGTACAATACGCACAATACGTACAATAGAGACGTACAATAGAGACGTACAATAGAGACGTACAATACGTACAATAGAGACGTACAATAGAGACGTACAATAGAGACGTACAATACGTACAATAGAGACGTACAATAGAGACGTACAAGAGAGACTTACAATAGAGACGTACAATAGAGAAGTACAATACGTACAATAGAGATGTACAATAAAGACGTACAATAGAGACGTACAATAGAGACGTACAATGGAGAAGTGCAATACGTACAATAAAGACGTACAATAGAGACGTACAATAGAGACGTACAAGAGAGACGTACAATAGAGACGTACAATAGAGACGTACAACAGAGACGTACAACAGAGACGTACAATAGAGAAGTACAATACGTACAATAGAGACATACAAATAGAGAAGTACAATACGTACAATAGAGATGTACAATAAAGACGTACAATAGAGACGTACAATAGAGACGTACAAGAGAGACGTACAATGGAGAAGTGCAATACGTACAATAAAGACGTAAAATGGAGACGTACAATAGAGACGTACAATACGTACAATAGACAAGTACAATAGAACCGTACAATAAAGACGTACGATAGAGAAGTACAATATGTTAAATAGAGACGTACAGAGACGTACAATAAAGAAGTACAATGGAGAGATGTACACAAATTGCACACTAACACAATGAGCCGATGGAAGGGATGGGTCTGAAGACGACAGTGACAGTGATGAAGCCAAGCTCAGGAGCATCTGAGTCGTCTTTGGGTCTGTTACCTGAAGAGCTCAACAAATTGTAACCCAGCTCTAACTTCTTACGCACCAGAGCTGGCTCATCCTGGATGTAGAAAACAACAAACAAGCCAACCTTTCACCACCAATTTAGTCTCTTGTTGGATGCAAACAAATCATTAACCAATGAGAGCAGGACATGTGATAAACTATTAAACAATGAGAGCAGGACATGTGATAAATTACTAACCAATGAGAGCAGGACATTTGATAAATTATTGACCAATGAGAACAGGACATGTGAACAATTATTAACCATTGAGAGCAGGAAATTTGATAAATTATTAACCAACGAGAGCAGGACACATGATAAATTAATAACCAATGAGAGCAGGACATATGATAAATTAACTAATGGAGCAGGACATGTGATAAATTATTAATCAATGAGAGCAGGACATATGATAAATTAATAACCAATGAGAGCAGGACATATGATAAATTAACTAATGGAGCAGGACATGTCATAAATTATTAACCAATGAGAGCAGGACATGTGTAGAGCCCAGGAAGTCGTCCTCACTCATACTCGTCCCGTCCCAGTCATACACAATGAACGAGAGCATAGTCTGCAGAAACAACAACATACAGTTTACATCATTTTATACCATTTTATAAAATTTTACACTATATATAAATATATATATATATACATGTATATATATATTACATATATATATATATATATATATATATATATATATATATATATACAGGGTGAGTAAACAAAATGATTACACCTGCAAAAAGTTTGAATATATCAGGCTACTGTTAATATTTTCCAATACAACTTTTAACAAATACTAAAGGACCAATTTTTGAAGGGGTGGCCAATTTTCATACATTTTGAAAAATAGATTGGCCAGTTATGCAAGTTTCAGCAGAGAATTTTTAATGCACCGTAAATATAAATTACATTTAATTTTATTTTTATTTTGGCCCTGAAAAGGGCCGTTGTAGTGGTTCAGAAAGAACAAGTTGTATCTGCTAGCATTGTTGAGTATTCGATATGCTTTCCTCCCGCTGCTACGCAGGACTGCAGTCGCTTTCGGAACGCTAGGACAGCCTTGTCGATTCCAGCTTGGGGCACTCTCCCAGATTGATTGTAGCATTTCCTGCAGTTCTGTCTTGTTTTTAGGCTTCGGCTGGTGTTTCTGATAGAGATCCAGCATAGTTCCCCAGACATAAATCCAGAGGATTTAGATAGGGAGAGTTTGGAGGCCATTCATTCTTCTAAATGAAATCCGGGTTTCTCTCGCTGATCCATTTCTGTGCATGACGAGATGCATGAGCCGGAGTACCATTCTGCTGAGAGAAACCATTTGTTAGAATAGAATAGCAATCACCTAACAGCTCCGGAAGCAAAGTATTGACGCAATACTGAGAGTATACCTTTACCTTCTCGTCAATGAAGTGCAATCTGCCCTTACCGTTGTAGCAAACGCCATTTTTAGGTAAAAATGGGGGGTTGCTCTGCTGAAACGTGCATAACTGGCCAATCTATATACCGAAATGGATGAAAATTGGCCACCCGGTCAGAAATTATTCCGTTAGTAATTGGTGAAAATTCTATTGGAAAATATTAACAATAGCCTGAGATATTCAAACCTTTTGCAGGTGCAATCGTTTTTTACTCACCCTGTATATATATATATATATATATATATATATATATATATATATATATATATATATATATATATATATATATAAACAAGTCAAATTCTTAAAATAAAGATTAGGCCCTGTCCATACTATTGTAGCTTGGGAAAAACAAGTTTTCTTAGGTGGCTTTCTCAGTTCTTGTTTAGATGCATAGTATTGACCTACTAAACTTGTAAAATTTTCCACAATTAAGCAATAGGTACAAAATTCGTGCTATCATATACATTGAATATTAGCGGATAGTGGTCGAATAAGTAAGACGCTTACATGACCAACAAGACGCTATGGGCTCGAGACCAAGCCAGACTGTCTCTAACAGTGCTTTTGCGATACAAACGTTTAGCTTAGATTTATTCCTTTATTTTATTATCCAATGATACATAACCTTTGTGATATCCTTCATATAGCGTATCATCTAATGATAGTCTACGGTTATGAAAGCTTTCACAATTATATAACAATGACAACATATTACTACCTCCTTGATATCATCCACAGCTATGTAGCAATTAATTCATTTCATTTGTGATACCCTCCAATACACTGTATTGATGCATTTCACTATAATCTAATGATACATTACTTTGTGATATCCTCCACTAGTATCTATTGATACACTACCTTTGTGATATCTTCCACTAGTATCTATTGAAACACTACCTTTGTGATATCTTCCACTAGTATCTATTGATACACTACCTTTGTGATATCCTCCACTAGTATCTAATGATACACTACCTTTGTGATATCCTCCACTAGTATCTATTGATACACTACCTTTGTGATCTCCTCCACTAGTATCTATTGATACACTACCTTGTGATATCTTCCACTAGTATCTATTGATACACTACTTTTGTGATATCCTCCACTATTATCTATTGATACACTACCTTTGTGATATCTTCCACTAGTATCTATTGATACACTACCTTTGTGATATCCTCCACTATTATCTCGGTGGTGAGCTCCCACGTTGGGTTTCTTGTTCTCGGAATATAATGCGAGGATTTGACCTGCAAACAGTCGACAAGTACAAGAGACTTTACCATATATACATTAATACAGTCAGAATCAGATAATGAAAAGTGTACGGAATTTCTTCTTCTTGTGATAACAAATAGGAAGAAAAGCTGGATAGTACATATTACAAGGGTGGATGGGGGGGATTATAAGCTAAAGGATGTAATAAAGCTAAAAAAGCTAAAAGCCTAAGGTAACGTCAGTATCCTCACTCGAAAGCGATATCATTGACGGGGGAGCCCAGTATTTGAACCTCGCACATACTGATCCGCGGTCGAGTGTCTTGCCGACTTCGCCAATGGCTCCAGTCAATAGAAGGAAGAATGCAAGGGAAAAGAGTTAGAAGAAGACCGAGATATGGGATGCTAGATAATCCGATAACAAATTAATATATAGAGATGAAAAGGAAAGGTGCGGATAGAATTGGTTATATGCCATGGACCTGCCGTTAGGCAGTAACGTCATACTCAAAAGCACATGAACTCCCTTGAGGACGACTGCAAAACAACTACATACCGAAACAATTGATTAGAGATTAGAGCAATGAGTTTATTGTCTATATGACTACTCTAAGGATTAGAGGTGGTGTAACGTTCGCTAAACATAACCTCTATAGTTTAAAAAGTCCTGCTAATAAATAATAATAATAATAATAATAATAATAATAATGGTTTAACGTCCGTTTCCTCATCCAGGGATAATGTCAGGGGCGTCCCCAACAGCACACATCACAACAGATCAGTTCACCCAGACCAATCTGCAAAAGAAATGTGCTGAGGAGATGTGCTAGGTCCTAAACGAAAGGTGATCAAAAATGGTCAGGGTAGATTGATTATGTCTACGGTGGGAAAAGGTAAAAAAGCTCAGCACATTGGCTGTCAGTTAATATCATGAAACTTTCAATGGCTGGCCTACACAGTATCATCACATCAAATCAATCTCCTACTTATCATATCTCTCTTAATCACCGCATCCCGTAAAAGTTGAGGCCTACCTCACTAAAACTTAACCTCCGGCTCATGCCCTCAAATCTTCTTCACTCTCTTTTAAAAATAGTGATATATGTTTCATAGTAATCATCAAATCCACATGAAATACAAACGTTATCATTAAGTAAATGTAGATTAATATTACAGATGAATCAGTGCCCCAGATCTCATTCCATGTATTTTTGGATTGCTCCTTTGTAATTTACGTTACCAAACTTTTTAGACATTTGTTTTTCGGTCACAGGTTTGGCTATACTCAGTATATTTTTGTCTCAATATTGCTCGATGTTATCATTGATGACTGTAGCACTATAATTGTTGTTATTAATACCTTTTTGCCACCGTTGTAGATGAAGCAGTAGGGGTCTGAGAGGTTGTTATCATCCAGACCCAATAGTTCACTGGCTGAATGCACGCATATGTACAGAGAGCCGCACACTGAACGCAAACAATCATAACCAAATAAAATTCAATGTAGATATATTACATCATCATCATCATCTTCTTCAATTGAATCCCAGTTTAACTAGGGTCGGGATACGAATCTTACGTCATAGCATCCATCAGTCAATCCCCTATTTGAGACTATTCTATTCGTTTAACATTTTGTAGAAACTTTCTGGAGCCTAGGCGCTCACCAACCGAATGCCCTTTTTACGTTGGTGTGGATCTTAGTGCTCTAGTCGCCTTCTATGACACGTGCAGTCACCGGTTCTTCAATTCTTCAAACAACCCGGACACAACACGGGGACCCGGACACAAAACGTGGAAATGTAGATATATTACATAAACCATAATATATTGTAATTGTATTGCAGTAGATCACTGGCTCGATGAAGAAATATGTACAGAGACCCTCAATGGAGCCACTCGTGATATAGGTAAGATACTCGACCGCAGATCAGTATGTGCGGGGTTCAAATCCTGGGCTCGCCCGTCACTGACATAGCTTTAGAGTGAGGAAACTGACGTTAACATTAGCCTTACCAAACATCATCAGACAAAATGCTGATGTCATCAAGCACATCAGCGCTAATCTAGCTTTAGTCGTTTGCCTGAAAAGTACGGCTTCTTAAGTAGTTTCCCCTTGCCATCTTCTGCTCCTACTGAATCGCCTCTTACGACACTTGAAGATTACGGTTTTTCGTTCTGAAGTGGCCCCGACATTAAACGTTGATCAAAATGTTTGGAAAAATTATAAGAGACAATTGACTATTAACAATTCAGTTAATTCGGTTGCTGACCGACTGATACACTGATTACTTAACTGATTGACTGTTTGATTGACTGATTGACTGATTGATTGACTGACTGGCTGCTTGATTGACTGACTGACTGGTGACTGACTGACTGCTTTATTGACTGACAGACTGATTGATTGCTTGACGAATCTATCCATTAAGTGATCGATTTATCGATCGACTGATATACTGGTTAGTTAATTGATTGATTGATAATTATTAACCACAGTCGTTGACTGCAGGCATAGACAGCAGCGTTCCCTGTCCTATGCATCTCTCGACGTCATCCAGTGGAGTAAAGGTTGTGTTGAGCACCATGCGCAGAAATATGTCTTCCTCTCCGTCCTTCTGTCCCTCTAACTTCCTCTGTAATACCACCTCCCCTCTGCCGCAATAAGTACATGCGCGTTACATCGTGAGAATGGATGTACTGTTTGGTAAACTCGCTACTTTATGACACGTTTATTACAATCACCGATTATTTCCTCACTTTTTTTGCATCTGGTATATATTTTAGAAGATCGAATATTCAACTTAGCAATATATCGAAAGTACCATTGAACCGTATTATCAGAAAAATTAAAAATACAGCAAGCTAAAAAGTAATTTATAATTAAAAGTATTCGTTAAATACTCCTCAATTTTGCTGCATTATCATTCTCGCTAGGTCATCTCTTTTCTAAAATATCTCTTCTGATATATTCTGGCATAACCAGCTGAGGTTTAGTTTATAAGCTCTGAGTTGTTTATTACCAATAATGCACAATCTGCAATTCAAATTAAATTACACGTAGAGACATAAAAGTAAAAGTGTATATGTCAACCTGTAGATTCTGGAGTTTCAGGCAACGACGCTACCAAATCGGCTACCACCCAGTAAAAACTATTCACCCTTCAATGCCCACCTTTAAATTTATATGTAACTAACAATAGCGCCTAAACTTCACATTGATTTTTTCCTTTGTATGTATCGAACACGAGAAATATTTCGATTATTTCTTTGCGCTGGCTCATTGAATTTAGGATTTTGCACCGTTATTAGACCAATTTTTGCCCGTCGCCATGGATTTCATTCCATAGTGCTCGATGTGGTCACTGACGATAGTAGCACTGTAACTGTTATTATTATTGTTGCTTATAAGCATAAATCAATAAGGCTATAATATTATAATATTGTTAAACTCATCAAACCGCTTCTTCTGTTGAAACTGTAAACTGGAGAGCGGAATCTCAAAGCGAGCGACTTTCTGATCAGTTAGCATCACCTTGCTTCTCAACTCTATTGTTAACTAAAAATAACATCACATAACTTCATATGAATTAACATCATTTTACTTCTCAGGTTTAACGTTAACTAAAAATAACACCACATAACTTCTCATCAATTAGCATCATTTTACTTCTCAACTCAATCGTTAACTAAAATTAACATCACATAACCAAATCACAATCTGAAAATATCGGCAAATAACTACAACACTAACTGAAAATAAGGACATTAACTCAATCACTAACTGAAAACAGCAGAGTAGAAACAAATGATAAACTTAAGATAACGGTGTCTCACCAAATAGCTAATAAAATAATAGCCTATTTAAGGCTACGCTTATAAGCCAAATATAGTACAAAAACGACTTGATCCATTTTAGTTATAGATTCACAACAGTTCTAGATTTATAATAGTTTTAGTAGAAAGGCGTAAAACTATTTTATGCTATGTAATTCTAATACTTTAAAATCCAATAGAAGAATAGAAACCACCATTCCTTATTAGACTATAGGTAGGTAGGTAGGTATACTATAAATTATAAAATACATATACTGTAGATTATAAAATATATAACTATTTAATTTTATTAAATTATTTAATTATTAATTATATGATATGTAGCCTATAAATGCAAATCACTTCAAAAAACGGTATTTAAGATCAAAAATTTAAATAAGAGATTTACAAAAAACAAAGAGATAATATAAATTTAAGATAAAATAAATAAGAGATTTACAAGAAACAAAAGTCAATACCTTGTCAGTGGAGGCACTATAGACATGGAAGGAGCAGCAGTCAGACCACGGGGTGTAGCCGGGGGTGTGGGGGGTGAGGTGGGTCGTCCCTTCTATCCCCAACTCACAATATTTCATATCTGTTACGTAGTCTACACAAAATAACATACAAGTGCGTTAAAATGCGTTAAGTATTTTACTTGCGTCTTAGTATTCTTTACTTACTTTGCTTTTTACTTTTACTTGCTTTTACTTTCACTTTTACTTTTTACTTTGCTTTACTTTGCTTCGTTACTGAGCCGAATATTTCAAAGTATCTAAAACTAAATAAAAATAATAATATACTACAATTTAAAAAATTAATAATATTAATAATAATAATTATTATTATAAAAGGAAAATAATAATAATAATAATAATAATAATAATAATAATAATAATAATAAAAATAATAACATTAATATATCAATTATATAAGATCATAATACATCTTAATATAATATATCTATCTAATAGTAATAATTATAATATAAGATAATAGCATTCTAATTGCTGTTATGTTATGTTTAATTAACTTCGTACCCAGTGGATTGGCAGGTGCATGCTTCTTATTCTTCTTGTTGTTATCTACAGCAAATCAAACATGGATGGAATCTAAAAATTAGATTTTGCATATAGGTAGGTATCTTCGATTTGGCAGGTCAAATGCAAACAGTATATACAAAAATTGTAGAGAAAATTTTAAATGATTGAGTTATGTAGTTGAGCAAAAGAAGTACATGTAGCTTACCATTCTAAGAGTTGGATCATCAGCATTAGAACAAAAAACAAGAAGGAGATCACTACCAGATAAACTGAGAACATATTCCTCACTAAGACAGCATGAAGTTTTAAGGTAGTAGGAGCCGATGTATAGGAGTTTTATCAACTAAGGACGTGCCATTATGCAGTGATGGTCAGGTAACTAAAATGTAACATTGTTTAACTAAGAGAGTAGTTACACTAAGCTATTTGTAACTAAAAAGTAGTTACACTAACTATTTTTAACTAAAAAGGAAAAATTATACTTAACTTTTAAATTATTTACCATTTCATTTATACACAACTGCGTCATACAGTACGTATTGGATAATTACATTACAATAAAAAATTTTATCACGACTATAAGCGTTAATATTCCATTAAAATTACTTCCATCAATATATCAAATGCATATTCATGTTTTATTTTATTCAAACATGTTCTATTTTATTCAAACTAAAACATGCATTTTCATGTTTTAGTTTGTACTTTTGTGCATGCATGATGGTTGATCAACTAGATAGGTTTTTTAGACCTCTTTGACGGCCTAGCGTGTGTGCATATTTGAGTGTATTTTTGAAATAAAACATAGTTATCTCTCTCTCTTTCTCTCTCTCTCTCTCTCTCAAATAGTTAAAATGATTACTGCCAAATGCAATAGTCACCTGTCAAGATCGTGTCGTAAGGCTTTTTTAATTATATACAGTAAATATCAGATATAGAATTTCATTTCGAAATTGCAAATCTTAACTTGCATTGATTCTTAATGGCCGTCCTGAAAATGACCCCCGAAAACGGACATTAAATCTTTGCTATTACGAAGCAATAGGGTTCATAAAACACGGACCCTCGAATGCGTGGAACACCAATGGAAAATAGATTTACAAAGCAAAAATTATTCAAATGATGATATTATAAGATGTATTTCTATCAGTCTTCCACGCATCCTACAGGATCTGTACATTCTCAATGAGTGAGATAAATAAGAAGTATAACCGAACCGTGTTACGCAACTATGCACCAGTCGCTAAAATTAAGCCTAACGAACAATTCTTCTGCAACATCTACGTAATTTCGAATATTTAATATCATAATGTTATACACTTATATCGATTCGTTAATAAATGTTAAAATCATTCTGCGCTAACATTACTGCAGCAGATATATTAGAGTTTGGATTGGCACACGTATCGCTGCGACCAACACTACATGTGCATGCGGTGTTTACTATTCCAACCAGTACTAACCAGCTTCACCAATTATAACCAGTTGCAACCAGCAATAACCAGTTACAACCAGTAATAACCAATTGCAACCAGTACTAACCAGTTGCAATCAGTTCTAACCAATTGAAACCAGTAATAACCAGTTGTAACCAGTACTAACCAGTTGCAGAGTGTTCGTAGTCACAGGTAATCGATACGGTCAGAACTCCTTGAGCTGAAATATCAACAAATGTTAAATACTAGAGAACGATTAAATAGTTGCGTATTTAACCCGTGTTGTGTCCGGGTTGCTGAGGAATAGACCAACCGTGACTGTACGTGTCGTACAATGCGACTAACCACTAAGATGATATATGTAATCATATATGCAAGATGGTAATGTAATCGTATAAGTTAATCATAATAATCACATCATGTAATCGTATAAGTTAATCATAATAATCACATCATGTAATCGTATAAGTTAATCATAATAATCACATCATGTAATCGTATAAGTTAATCATAATAATCACATCATGTAATCGTATAATTTAATCATGATAATCACATCATTTAATTGTATAAGATAGTCATATAATTTAATTTTAAAAGTTACTCAGTTAATTGTATTAGTTAATCACTTAATTGAATAAGTTAATCAGTTAACTGTATAAGTTACCTAGTCGCACGGGTACTTGCTGGTTGGGAATGCGAGTTGGTCCTGACGCCTCGAGGTTGAGTTCAACCCTCCCCGGGTCCACCAAAGCCTCGCATATCCCGTTCATTATCAGCTGATACAGGAATGATTTCAATAGAGGTACTTCCATTACGTTTACAGCCTTTAGCAAGCGCATGGAGAACTCTAGAAACGGTCTTGAAAATATACAAAATTCTGTTTTAGCTGGTGAGTATTCGCATAGATTTTACAATTTTAATATGGTACTCTATCTATATCTATCTCTCTCTCATTCTCTCTCTCTCTATCTGTCTCCCTCTCTCTCTCTCTCTCTCTCTCTCTCTATATATATATATATATATATATATATATATATATATATATATATATATATATATATATACATATATAGCTCACTAATGTTCTGCCAAGTAGCAGGTCCAAGGAGCATATTTATACTCAGAGCCTGATTTCAATCTCTATAGAGAGCACTCAAGAGATCAACTAGTTAATTCCTTCACAAAGAATACGCCCTATGTATTATGAATACACCTTATGTTGCCTACAGCTTGGGAAAAATATGGCGTCTGAAATGGTTTTCCAGTTCTCAGTTCTTCAGTTTCTCAGTTCTTTCTTAGTCGCATTTTACACCATGTGCAGTTAACGTTTATTCTATTCTCTAGTGTTCCGGACACAACATTTAAAAATAGTACTATTAATTATAATTAATAAATAGCTAAATATTTATAATTAATAGATATCAATTACCAAAATCTATCTTATTAATTGCATTTAAATAGGAGTGTACCCGCCACCACCTGCGATGCACCCGATAACCCCCGGAGTGGGCACCCAAAACCCCATTGGTTGGGTGCACCCGACGAACCCTCGCGGTGGGTGCACCCGACGAACCGCTCGCGGTGAGAGGCAACCGATAACCCCCCGGGGTGGGTGCATCCGTCAACCTCCCTAGTGGATGTTGTACCACCAAATAACCAGGAAGGGGGACCCGCCAACCCTGAGAGAGGGAGGCACCCTAAATGAATAAATAAAGGACTAAATAATAGAAAAACGTTTTTGACAAACTTTTCCAGAAATGACAACGAGATTGTTGAGACGTGCGGGAATGGTGAATCCATGTCCAGATTTACAACCATATGAACTGACCCAGATAGGTTCAATTTCTCCACAGCCATATCCAGGTTCATGCCCATCCTATAACAACAATAGCGTGGCAAGTGTCACCGTCGTTCATGGCATTAATTAGCGAGCATACGAAACCAAAAATTTCAATTCGAATGAAAAATTTAAAGCAAAACAAAATCAACAGCATAATACAATTTGCGGTCAAATGTTTGAATCCTTGACAGTTGACTGTATTTATAAGTATTTTGACGTCATGGACATCGCTCTATGGCGAGTAACCGGACGTTAAATTCTTAGTGATTGATTTAATGACTGATTGATTGGTTGGTTGATTGATTGATTGATTGACTATTGATTGATTAATTGATTGCGAAGTATTAGATTTAAAACAAACTCTGTAAAATAATCAGTCAAAAACCACATTTGCTTTCAAGTTCAAATTAAACAATTAAACTAAATATTTACTCCACAAATGACATTGCTTGTAAGTCCAAACTAAAAATAGGTTATGTTGAAATTATTATAAAATCACACACGACGTAATACAACACACTAAAATTACAACTACTACAGTGCCACTTCCCTGAATGACAACATCGAGTACCACAAAGCCAAAGCCCAACCGATGAGTCAAAGACGGAAAACGTCACTAAACAGCTTTAAAAAGTTGCACGGCCAATATTCGTAACATTAACTCAAGGATGTGATACCAAATGAAGAACATCACACACTAATACCAGCATTTACTAACTTATCCTTGATCAGGTGATAATTTACGCCTATGTTGTTGGTTAAACTATTTGTAGAATTTTTGGTATTCACTAAAAAATGTTGAATGGTTATTAATTACAAGGTCAACCGCCAAAATTACGTCGGTCAGTCAATTTACAGCGCTGTCCTTCAGGCTCATCGACCAATCAGCTTACTTCTTAAACAAAGCTAGAATATTATTTCTTGATGTAACGATTTCAATGATGTAACTTATCAACTGTTTAAATGCCCGTAAACAGGCGCGCAGAGCTACGCATTACTTTACACATCGATTCAAGCTTGCAGAATATCAAATTGTAACTAATCAGTAGTTTACGCAACTGTTGCTGTTTAAACAATTGATTATCTCACTAGTTACTACGGCCATTAGTTTTCACGATGACAACTAGCACTTTAGATGAAGCAGACAGCTAACCATTTTCCACCCAGGGTGGCTCTGAACACAGCCAGGAAGTCATCGGACTCCAGTCCCACATTGGCCTCCACAATCAGCTGATACTTAGTCGCCTGTTTAAGTCCAGCGGGGGGCTGCTCCACATTACTCCACGTCATCACCTGCGCCCCCTCTGACCCCTCGTACACCCGCAAATATTTCACGTGGGGGGTTCGAGACCCCAGCGTAAAACTCTCCAGCTCTAGGTTGTCTGCGTGAGATAAGGCAGACTCAGTGATCAGTTCAGTTGTGAGAAATCAGCAATATAGCATTTATACATATGCATATACATATATATATAGACTGACTCATAGAGAATTGATCCTCCAAAAGATAATTTTCCATAGCTTATGTACCTCATGTCTGTTTGGTTTGTCATGGAAATTACCATTCAGATGAAAAGTACCATTTTTCAACTACCATTCAGAGTCAAGGTCTCCAAATATCGTATTGTACTACTATATAGTATAATATAGTTCTACTTAAATTAAAAGTTGCGTTATGCTCTTTTTGCACACAATCCTCGCTTTTCATTACTAAATTTCTAAATTAAACATTTTAAATTGCTATATTTTGTACAGTTGAATACAATTGTACAGTAGTGTGTGTAAATGCACATGTTGCGAATATGTGCGTGTGTTTCTGTTTATATTTGTTCGTTGATCACATTTCTTTCATGCTACTAAAATAAATAATCAGGAAGATTTTTGCCGCAACTTGCAGACGAATGCAGGCTTCAAGTCATAGAGAACAAGACTAAGCTTAATCATGAGAGATCATAGAGAACAGGATCAAGCTTAATCATGTGAGATAACTTACAGATAAATGCAGGCTTCAAGTCATAGAGAACGGGATCAATGGCTCTCTTTAATATCTCTGTTAGACTGCTCTCGCTAAACACCCACCTACGTCAATTATAATCAAAATTAGAAGCAAAATTCTAAACATAGCATAAAAATAAAATAACAAACATAACATAAAAATATAGTAACAAACATAACATAAGACATCAAATTAAATAAACATAACAGAAGAAACAAAATAGCAATTAAAATAGCAAGTAAAAATTAAGTAAATAATATAGGAACTACTAGTCTAGCATCGACCAATTTGGAGAAAAATATTAGCAGCTATGCCAGTCATTGTCAGTCGATGGACAAGAAGATCTCACAATAATGAAGATCATACAATAATGATTTTTAGACAGAGAATCTACTTCAAGAAAATTTGATTAAATTTATCAATAGGATCTTAGACAAGAAGATTTAAATACACGACTCAGAGATTCTGCCACCTAAATCCTCGTCACCTATAGTCTAACCATCATCATACTCTGCGTGATATTAAATCAATCGAGGTATCACGTGATAATAGCATAAATCTTAATACGTTCCAACGTTGAACCTCCACCTTTGAATAAATGTTTGCATTTAAACTTATAGTCTTTGTTCAAATTGGTTTTGCTCCGCTTTTAATTTCAATCTATAATTGTCGGGTATTTTAATCTTTTTTCTTCTTCTTCTTTTAATAATACTAAAAATTAAAGGCGAAGAAGAAAGGGCTAGAGAGAAAGCGAGAGAGACTCTGAGGGAGGGGGTTGGGTACGCAATACATAGTAATAGAACGAAAGAAAGACAAAGTCGAGACAAAATAACATATACAGAAAGATAGACGGACATACAACATCATATACAAATCGATACAAACAAATAACAACAATTAAAATTAAAAATTATATAAAAATTATACGAACCATCTATTGAGAAGAAAGTTGAGCCACTCAGAAGTCTCATTCTGCCTCAGAGCACGACGACGATGAAGTTCCAGCTCTTTATCCCTCAAATATCGCTCAGTGAGGGCGAGCATCTTGCCCCGCCACACTACGAACAGGGCGACCATCAGTGCGAACACCCAGAGAAATGAGACCTCGTACGAGCCCATGAGCCACGCGGCCACCAGGCACAGCACCACCAAAACATATATCACGCCCTGAAATATAGAACACGACCTAAAACATAGACCACGTCTTAAAACATAGACCACATCCTGAAGTATAGATCACGTGCTAAAATATATATCATGTCCTAAAATATAGATCACGTCTTAAAACATACACAACGTCCTAAACTATAAATCAAGCCCTAAAACATAGATCTCGCCCTGAAACATAGAACACGCCCTAAAACATAGGCCACGTCCCAAAACATAGTTCACGTCATAAAATATAGATTAAGCCCCAAAGGACTGGGAGGAGCCAGTGGCGATGTCGATAAGGTACTCAACCACGGATCAGTATGTGCGTGGTTCAAAACCTGGGCTCGCCCGTCACTGACATCGCTTTCGAGTAAGGAAACTGACGTTAACATTAGCTTTTAGCTTTAGCTTTTAATACATAGATCACGTCCTGCAATGTAAGAAAATACTGCAAGGTAGCAGCAATAACTACAGTACTACTGTAGGCAGTCCCAATATCGAGCACTATTTAACAAAATTCTAGTCTACGAAAAATAAAAGGGTCCAAAAACGGAGCAAAATCCAGAATTCATGAAACCAGTCGGAAGATAGGAAGTTAAAGAAAAACACAGTCCCCTGACTTGTGTACTAGTACAGACCCAAGGTACATATTCGTACTCGGCTTGCTTAAACTCTGATAGAGAGCCATCAATTTGTTCTCTCACATGGGATTAGAATTCATCAAAACTTCGCGGGATGTTTGCAACTTATAGTTATTAATAAATACGAATTGAAAGATTGGTTTACTTATGCGTGTATATGGCTGTATTCAGCAGGCTCTTTAAGCACTTACTACACATATGCCACATACGACTTACAATTCAGCATATGAAGACAGATGTTAACAGAATTAAGCTAAAACCTAGTTTAACATCAATTTCCTACTTAATAACATGTCACTGACAGAGAGAGAGAGAGAGAGAGAGAGAGAGAGAGAGAGAGCACCGGATTTGAACCCTACAGCTACTGATCCGCAGTCGAACAGCCACCGGCTTAGCTATGATTTTTATATTTTGTCTATTATTTTGTTTCTGTTTTTGAATAGCTACACTTTGAGTGATTGATCTCAGCTAAGATTTTTATACATTGTCAATTTATTTTTCTGTTTTTGAATAGCTACAATTTCGCTATTTCTTTTTATGTAAAATTCAATCGACTTTGCAATAATTTTCTTGTCACATTAGTCCTCCTGACGTTATTATTTACTGACAGGCCTACGTTTCGAATTCAAGTCCAAAGATTCGAACGAGGAAGGCAATTTTGAGCCACCTTCGATACAAATTGTTCATAACTGTAATCTCCCTTCAGTCAATCAATAAGAATTTAACGTCCGGTTCCTCACCATAAGACAATGTCAGGGAAGTCGCTTGAGATTGTTAGAGAGAGAGAGAGAAAGAGAGAGAGAGAGAGAGAGAGAAGAGAGAGAGAGAGATACGTGTTTATTTCAGCATCAACACCAAATCACTGACAAATACAAAGAAATAACAACAACAAACAACAAATAAAAAACAGATATATGCTAAAATTATCCTTTAAATTCTAACTAGAGCTTATTATATACGCGACCATCAAGGAGCAGTGCAGTAAAACGTCACAATTTGTGCCCTGGACCTGATATTGTCCAGTGAACAGTCTAGATATAGAGACACTGACTGCCTGCACCACTTCATATGCCTGAGAAGCATTAGCAAACATCAGTGACATAATTTTAGCAGCATGACATTATAATAGCACACACTGCGAAGAGATCAAGTGACCCTTAGACGACAAATTCTGGTGAACAAGCACAGCCTGGTGGACGAGCACAGCCTTGTGGACAAGCACAGTCTGGTGGACGAGCACAGCCTTGTGGACAAGCACAGTCTGGTGGACAACAAGCACAGCCTGGTGGCTGAGCACAACCTGGTGGACAAGCACAGTCTGGTGGACGAGCACAGTATGGTGGACAAGCACAGTCTGGTGGACGAGCACAGTCTGGTGGATGAGCACAGTCTGGTGGATGAGCACAGTAAAGTAAAACAGTATACACGCATACAGTGACATGATCAACTACGTTGATATCTATCACTTTTAATATCACATGATTAAACCGTTAGGCAATTTAGACCATTTTCCGAATAATCAGTCCAGTGAATGTCCGAAATTTTACTCTCAGATCAGCTCGGCCGGGAATCGAACCCAAGAGGGTTCAATTCACCTCAAGATCTTTCGTTTAAAACTTCATAACGTTTCCACTACGCTATTAAGACATTAAACCTGGCTAAGCCACAGTTTAGTGGGGCACCCGACCGTGGTCGCCCCTTTGTGGCGCCACTAATACCCGAATGCTGAATGAATCTAGCTAATAGCCGCACCGCAATACAGCGGAATGAGACAGCAATACAATGGTGTCACATCGTTCTCTACTAACCAAATGTTAGTATTCCTCGTAAAAGTGTGACGATTCATTTTCAAGGTTGAACGATATAGCCAATAGGAAACAAGTAAACAGGTGCTAGAAGGTGAAGGCCGGGCGCAGTTTGTTGACAAACAAATACTGTTTTCGCATTGTCGATCCTATCAGTTTGATCTTAAAACCACAAAATAAGCGGTTTCAAAGTGTTTCTTTCTTATTAGAAGACTGGAAATGGTAAAATGTTTTGGAGCCGTATGTAATCATCAATTTCTACGGCTAAATACCAATATAAATGTCAATTTAAGGAACATTTTATTATTTTCTTGTATTTATCATTGTGTTTAAACACAATGATAAATACAATGTCGTTTGTTGATAAACAAGGCATTGAACAATGCTTGTTTATCAACAAACGACTGTCAGCTGTAGCCTCGTGTAACGTAATGACTTTTATGCCTAATATAGACAGCAATACAATGGTGTCACAGCGTTCTCTACTAACATAATGTTAGTATTGAAATTCGAGCCACTGAGCGGTAAACAAATCGTCGCTCTGGTATTCAGAATACTCAAGCGTATCATCTGCAAACTGTGAGTAACCTTGGCAGTTATTCTGCTGGCTTGGCACGAATTAGACAGTCGTGAGTTATATTTATTAACTTTACAAATGCGATATGCATAAAATGAATTGAATAATGGATATGATAGTGATACGAAAGTATAATATTACAAAGCAGTAAAGCAAACGATACAATAAGTTTCATGTAAGAATAGCCCTATATAGACATTTTAAGAATCATCAGCCAAGTACAGATCCAACTAACTGCATCGTAAGACACTTCGTAGCAGAAAATACTAAACTATATAGTACTATATTGTTAAGTACAATCACAGGTAACAACACTAACAAAATAAAACAGTAACAACAACAACAATAACAACAACAATTAGTTTGCTACTGTCGTCAATGACAAACAAGAGCACTAGGCATCAGCAACGCAACAATGCAACAGTCTCACTTACAGTACTATACATAGTACAACGTACACATACAGGACAATGTATAGTACAATTTACTGTTCAATGTACAAAATCTCAAACATATGCTGATCTTATTAATCTAAATTCTAAATCGAAGTTTTAGTCTCCAAATATGTATATTTTTAAGCCCAGGCTGATTGCATAAATGCACATTCGCTAACATACACAACGGTTTATCAGACAGTTCAATTACCCACATTAATATACGCCGTATTATACTGGTACACCGACCTTTGTCTTTTTTTCAAAGCCATAAAACGGTTTGAGTCTGCAGTTTAGTTTCTAATGGCGAGAGAGTTGGTAAGCTGCAATGCCTCTGTCTGCAATTTATTTGCAGCGAATGGTGAATGCCTGAATTAAGATGTAATGAAGAAGCAAACACAAAAAAACTAAAAGGTAAAGCAGCAGGTACTAATATCTATCTTTATTACAAACAGAAAAAACGCAAATGTGCAAGAAACACAGAAAATAAAACATAAATAAAACATTAGACTCCATTTCGAGAAGTAGGCAATAAGCACATCAATGTCATCAATATCATTGAAACCCGTATTGTTTACATTAGACAAATTTACACAACAATAGGCCTACTTATTCACTTGATAGGGCTATTTTTCTTTCACAATTGGTGAAAGTTGAGGTTTATTATATCTCTGTCGTTACAACAATTATTAAAATTGCTTATTATAACTAATGACCTTACAGCAAGATTTCTGACAATTTCTCACTACATGAATATAGTAACTTTCATCGTAGTTATGCACACAGAACTGAATGAACTTGAATAGGGTATAGTATGAATTCTTACATAAAATTTACAAACTATTTTAACAAAAGGAGATTAGAAACTTAAAATTAAAATGTAGAAATAACATTAAGTGTAGGAGGCGGTTATTACCAGCCAGACATTATTTCAGGACGAATAATCGAAATACAAATATTTTTGTTTTTAAGTGATTCAAGCCATAAAATAGCACTCAAGCATAGCTCTGTACTGCACAACAACCGAGCAATAGAGTTAACTTATGAATGACAGCTAAGCACTGGTAATAAATATTCAGACTCATAGAACGAGCACGACGAACTATGTAACAATCTTAATATATAGCTATTAATAGACCAGCTGCTGTGTTGGTAAGAGCGAGATGTCATTATTAAAATACCTTAATCGATTTCCTATCCAATTAGTTGAAGACGAATCCAGATCCTAACAGAATGCAACATAAAGACGACAAACACAAAATCTGACGAAGTGTTCACCATGTCTATAATAGTTTAATTGGATAATTAAAACAAACATTAAATCTGCCATGGGCAGACTCTCCTTCATGTTTTCTGCTCCGACAGTATGGAACTCTCTGCCACAAGGTCTTCGATCTTGTAATTGTATTGGTACTTTCCCTGGCAAGCTAAAAGTCCATCTCTTTCCGCCATAGGTCTAAATTTTGGCCCTCTTGCCAAGGATCTTGGACTTGCACTGTTTTGATCTCGCTTTCTCTTGTGGTCTCTGTGAACTCTGTCGTCATCGTGTGGTGCTTTGGCGCATGTTTGTGTAGAGTCTGCAGGAGACTTCCTTGACATTGCCTTATGGTGAGGAACCGGACGTTAAATTCTTATTGATTGATTCTTATTGCAAGAAAGTTTAATGTCAGTTTCAGCAACACACGACTATATTCAGTAATGCTCAGACTGACCGATATTCGAACCCACGGCTCCCGTTCATACGACAAACATACATGTAATACTAAGTCTGCCATTCTATCGGTACTAAACCTATTTTTCATATTACGGTATTAGCTATAGACCGTTCAACTGACTTACAGCTACCGCCATCTACTAAGCTTTTGTTGGTTATTTCACTCAATTTTTGTATTAGACACGTTCGAATGATTAGCTTACATTTAAATGGTCCTATGGAACATTTAACGTGAAATGCTCGTAGTCGAATTATTAGAATTATTTTAAATGTTACTTTTAGTTACTACATAATAGAGAGCTACTGCCTTCAATGACAACATCTAGAACTACTGAATCACGCCCAAGACGACGAGCAAAAATACATCATCATCATCCTCATCTTCCCTAAAATCCCAGTTTAGTTAGGGCAGGGATAAACTCTTCCATTCGTTTTAGGCAAATCTGTTGCAATTTTTGAAGCCTGGGTGACCACTAACCGAATGCCCTTTCTGACATTGGTTTGGATTTTAGTGTTTTGTCATTATTACAACACTTGCAGTCCACGGTTGGTCTGTTCTTCAGTAACCCGTACACAAGTAAAAAGAAAAACAGCAAAGGGCTTAAAACAGTGCAAATCTCAAGTCCAGAAAACCGTCCATGGACCAATCATCGATGAGGACTAAACCCTCCTGCTGGCTATGCCACAATAAAAACCACAGCCGATTTGGTATATCTTAAGATGATGATGACGATGATGATGATGATGCTGTCGCTGATGGTGATTGTCAATGCGATGGCGATGGTGGTAGTGGTGGTGGTGGTGGTGGTGATGATGATGATGATGATGATGATGACGATGACGATGATGATGATGATGATGATGATGATGATGATGATGGTGATGACGACGACGACGAAGACGACGACGACGACGATGACTATGACGATGATGATGACGGCAAATAAAGAGCTAAACTCACCTGCTGGTTATGTCGTTGCCGCAGTCCCATTCGCTGCTGTACTGTTGGATCATCAGCGTTAGTCTTCATGAGTTTGACTAAGGGACGAGTTTTGAAACCAGGACCCTGGGGCCCAGCCTCCTCCCCCTTAGATCCCCCCAATGATCCAGCAGGACCATTCTGTACTGCTGATCCACCCGTCTGCTTTTTGGTCTTGCCATTTGGTTGTTCAGACTTAGACTCTTGTTGTTGCTGTCGCTTTGAGGTGTCAACAGCTGACGACATGATTTGAGAGTGCAGTTGAATTTTTACAATCTTTAAAATGTTGATGCCTTAATTGTTATAAGTGATTGACCTACGATATATCCTTTCATCTCATTTTAAACATAATAGTATGTAAAAAGTGCTGAGACAAAAAAACCTTAATCCAATTGGGAATTCATAAAGAGAAATTATGATATTTATTTCATTCATTCAATGTTTAATTATTTCTGTATAAATTAAACCTATTATGGACAATAAAACAAGCAACAAAACATCAAAACATCAAGGACAAGGGGTATAAATCAGTTGTTTTATACTCAGATCTTCGGTATAAAGAAAACTGCTGAAGGTTTATTAGACGCTTATATTGCCGCCAAGTTGTAATAATAGTATATTCGTTCATTTGTTTTCAATCTGACAACCACAGAATGTTCAGTACAGAAATTGCAACAGAAATAACTTGACTAATTACATAGTATATACCTTAAACAGTTAATACATATATGAGAGCTGAAATTTAAATAAATAAATTTCGATGACATTTACTATTTTATAACATTACAAAAATCCATGAGTTATGCAATTCATAAGTACCATATTCCTAGATTGGTATGTTAGATGATTTAAAGACCCACTCATATGTGGACATGAAAAGGAATGCGGAAGACAGAGAAGACTGGGGGCGTTATATACCTTGAACCTGCCAGTAGGCAGTGCACTAAGATAGAAGAGAGAAATATCATATAAGGTAAAGTAGTAGGCCTACATTATTATTCATTAAATTAATTAGCATCATCTAAAATCACGCGTTTAATGAAGTTATTCTCATTCAGACTGCTTCTTTTTATGGGAAGGGAAAGGCATCTCTTAGCAGTCATGGATCAGCTCAAATAGTGTCACAAACACAGCAGTAGTGTCGGACACGAAACATCTACAGCGGGACTTCTTTTCTACTTAAAATTTTTTCGACGACTGCTTAAGATAACTTCATCCTGAAAAAATCCTGACGGCAAAGAACTCTGTTCTGTTAATGGACAACATGACGTCACAGGCATAACGTTGTTAGTTTGCATAATTTCACGCATGATTTGTCAACCACATGAGCTATAATGCTAATTAGTTTATTTGCTTAGTTGTTAGTTTTATTGTTTTCATTACATCCTCCTACCTCTCCATAGTTATTAGCAATTAGTAATTAATAATCGTTGACTCTGAAAGCGCAATGAAAGCAGCCTGAACAGTCATCCACACTAACCGACTTAACTTGGTCGCATTGACGCACTGATTAACCAAGTTCGCTAAATCCCTTTTTTAAAATCTCGTTCATCATCATCATCATCATCAGTTACTTGCGTTCTGTGCAGAACATAGGGCGGCAACATTCCTCCATTCGTTTCTATCATCAGCAATCTTCACAGCGTCTTCCCGTGAAATGTTTCATGCTCTCAAATCCTTGTTGATCGTAATTAGCCAAGTACTTCTAGGTCTTCCTCGTTTCCTTTTTCCTTGAGTTGGCTTCCAGTTAACTGCAGTCGTTGCCAATCTATCCTCAGACATTCTCAGTAAACGACCTAAAAACCTCAACCTTCTCTCAGAAACAATTTCATCTAATTTTCTTTTTCCACTCCTTTCGAATACTGTTTCATTTTTGACGTGGTCCCAATAAAAAAAATTAAACAGTACTCGAGAGGAGTGGACATCTCGTTACTTTGCGCTAAATCTCATTTTAAGCGTACCACTTAAAATTTATTAGAAAATATATAAATACTGCTAGTTTTTATATTGATTAGAGATAATAAAATACAAATTATAGAAACCGCACGTCTCTATAGGTAATTAGTAATCAGTAAGAGCTCTGTCGCACCTGACTACGCTGTTTACACTGAGCAGTAGTTTCATAGTTAGTCTGTCACAGCTGCATACCTTTCAGCACCGCATTTATAAAATATACATGCACACGTAGTGTGGCTTTGTATGACGATATATTCATAGCTGAGAAGTTCTTCGGCTTTATACGACGAGTCATTTGTTATTGTATTAGCCACTTGACTTCTAACCCTTTCCAAGCCACCAATCAGGACTATAGTGTCTAGAATAATTTACCTGACCGGTCCTTTTGTAAAAAGTTAGTAAAGCTAAGGTCAACTTCAGCTTGCTCACTAGAAAGCGATGTCAGTCATGGGCGAGCCCAGGACTTGAACCCCGCATCTACTGATCCGCGGTCGAGTATCTTACCGACTTCGCCACTGGCTCCAGCCAGTCGTTCAATTTCGTTACTAGAATAGTATCGCTACTAGTTGGAGCCAGTGGCGATTTCGGTAAGATATCCGATCGTGGACGGGATGTGCGGGGTTAAAATCCTGAGCTCTCCCGTCGCTGATATCACAAACTTAATAAACCAGTATAATTAAGTTAAGTTGAATCAAGTTTGAGAGACCTATAAAGATCTGATGCGATACTCAATAACAAAATTGGACTGTAATGACAGTAAAGTATACTGTTAACGTCGATATAATTTAAATAATTATATTGCGCAGCGCAGTAGATTATATATAGTTTATGTAAAAAGCTAAAGCTAGAAGCTAAGGTTAACGTTAGTTTCCTCACTCGAAAGCGATGCCAGTGACGGGCGAGCCCAGGATTTGAACTCCGCACATACTGATCCGCGGTCGAGTACCTTACCGACTTTGCCACTGGCTCCAGCGAGTGCTATGTCCCGAACTACTGTTTGCAATTAGCCTTAGATATTGGATGATCCCCATAAATTAAGGAGCTCGCTATTTAATAATGCTACGCCTATAGGCCTATTATAACTATTAGTAGATCAGTGTAATTACGCAAGACTAATAGAGATCTAGTTTTATGTAGGGTTATTAGTATGTAACTTTCAATTGTATATTCTGGTTTCAATATTGTCTGACTATTTTCATAGTTTTGATTCAATGTTTGTTCAATTCTTTGCTCCTCATTTAGCTAGTTCTTGGACACCAAGAGATGGTATTAGTATTAGATATCATGCACCTCCTTGCACTTAATAAGCGATTAAATGTAATTTTGATTTTGATCCATGTAGTGTAGATGGGGATAATCGCAGGTTATAATAACAACTCTTTCGGTATGTCTAATAAAAAAAATAAACAAGTGATCCTGATCAAAGTCGTCCATTGTTTTCTCCTAAAAATGCAATAACCTGTAAACTTAATAGTAGAACTATCAAGCCAGGACCCAGCGGTTAAAGTGGGTGGGAGGGACGTAGGGGAACTCAGTTCCCCTAGCTCTCAATTTTTCTGAAGGGCATTTCCCTGCTAGGGGCCCACATTAGATAGTAAGAGATCGGTAAATACATTATAGGGGGTCCGAAAAATCCTTACAGTTCCACTAGCTCTAAATTTCCACTTTAACCACTGTCAGGACTTTAGTGTGCCATAAGACTGACGAATCCAGAAACAACAGATGTGACTACGCAGATGAATTCCCCCCCCCCCCCCCCACACACACACACACATAGACGCACGCTCTCTCTCTCTCTCTCTCTCTCTCTCTCTCTCTCTCTCTCTCTCTCTCTCTCTCTACACCTACCCCTTTTGCTCGAACTTTTATTTGATCATTGCAATAGATTCATGACAGTGATCCAAGTACTTTGCAGTTTACGTACTTCTCTATTATTGCTCTTTTGAGACAATCAATACAGTAACTAGAAATCTACAACTGTTGTCTAAAGTCTACCATTTTATGATACATTTACACCTACGCTCACGTTACAAAATATAACTTATCTGTAAAATAGTATACATTGATTTCAGTCTGACAGTTTAGCCTGCTAGACCTACAGGCAATGCATTGCGCTGTATTACATCTGTGGCGCTATTTACAGAAACGGGATCAGTTGAATTATGAGCATATACTACCTGAGAGTCTACCGCACTTTGAGCCAAGCCTATCTGTGAAGAATCTAAGTTGAAGATAGCTTAATTACACTGCTACAGTTTACCATTTACGTAATTAATCAATCAATAAGAATTTAACTTCCGGTTCCTTGCCTTAAGGCAAATGTCAGGGATGTCAGAATTTATGTCGGAATTTATTAATGCAGTACGAACATCTTGGACTTCTTGCGTGCAGATTAACTAATTACGTAATATATTATCTATGTTGTATGCAGACTGCAGTTCTAAATATGCCTAATAATAAATTTCTTAGAAGTATTTATAATATTTGACGGTGGAATTTAGCACACTTGGTTTAGTTGCCCGTCAATAATCGAAGTTAAGACAAGTCAACCTCGCTTTGTACATGGTTGGGTGACACCTTGGAAGATTGAGTGTTGAAAGCTTGGAATGAAAAAATTCCAATCCTTTTTTAAATCGGCGCCGGCTGCAATTGATGCGCCATCAAAAAGCAACGATTACTAATAATCTATGTAGAGGAAGGAGGAAATTGGTGTCAACAAGCTGTGCTTCCTGACCCAGTACGCGTTATTTATATTTATATTTATTTATTTCTGGTTTTGGTTTTGTATTTCAGCTTACTTCAAAACTCACACAGTGGGTTCAGGACAATTACTCTAATTAGACTATCCTGCCAGCCTAACAACCTACCGGCCTATAGTTACGAGCCGAGCGAGCGCTGTCTCTACCAGTTTACTGTCTAGATAAACTTCTCGAAACAATATACTTTCGTTTTGTGGTTACTGGTAATTTGGCGTATTATTGGTGACAACAATGGGATGTTTAATAAACGTTTTAACATGTGTCAGTGCTGGTCTCGGCAAGCATGCTTTCGAGACATAAAACTCGCATTAAACGTGGCTATATAATAATTCCCAGAAATTGACGAACTATAGGCTAATAATAACACACATTATAGTGAAATGTTCAACTATGTTGATAGCTATCACTTTTAATACCACATGTTATATCCGTTAGGCTATTTAGTCCATTTTTCGTGTAGCCAGGCCAGTGAATGACCGAGATTTTACTCTCAGATCAGCGCGGCTGGAATCGAACCCACGAGAGTTCAATTCACCTCTGGGTCTGTCATTTAAAACTTCATGACGTTATCTACACCCTTAACCATTGCGCTATCGAGACATTCTATATATGAATAGGCTATATATGAATAGATGCTTAGCATTGCTTATCAAGTTTTATTTTGTGTAATTTTTTTATATTAGTAGTCCATATAGTTCCAGACTTGTAAAGAAGTGCCCTTCAGTAAAATTAGCTCACCTGCTAGATTTAACATATATGCCTCTAATTGATCATGAATATTTTATTTTTTCGTATAGTTACACGCATGTCAGACACAGTGTAGTAGAATTTCCTTTCTTTTTAGTTGCTATTTTTGGCTGGAGCCAGTGTCGATGTTGGTAATATGTTCGACCGCGGATCAGTATGTGCGGGGTTCAAATCCTTGGCTCGCCAGTCATTGACATCGCATTGGAGTAATGAAACTGGCGTTAACATTAGCTTTTATCTCTTTCATTTTTGTAGTTTTCGTTTTTTCTCCTTTTCCCCTCCATGGTTATTGTAGTTGCCTTTTGTTATCGCTTCAATATCAATCGGCGCAGATATAAGAACAACCTCCAACAACCTGGAGATTATTTACATTCAAAGATGTCGACACTCGGTCTTCCAAATTGGTCGCCCACAAAGTACTAACCGCGCGCAACGTTTGCAGAGCCAACTTGACCCCGGCTCCGTAACTTTCACATTCGAATATGAAACCTATGCTAAATATTAGAGCTCAATTAGTGCTAATATTTGCTGTGAGTCTCACAATTAGAGCTCGCTCCGTTCGATACTTATTATATCGGGTACCAAATTTTTAGTCAGAGTCAAGTTGGCTTCGCAACATTTTCGTGTAAACTTAAAAATTATATAGAAAATTAGAACAACAACAACAACAATACGATTAGAGTGCTACTGTTGTCCATGACAACATTGAGCACTGTGAAACCAAATCAAAGCCGATGAGCAGAGTGAGGGGTCCATAAACGGTGCGAGCCAAAATCCGGGTGGTCAGTCCAAGGAAGGGTACTAGCGGAATGGAGGTTTACGTGTTGGTCTCAGTTCGTGGACGTTTGGTGAATATGAAAAGTCGAAGAGAAAAGATTTCAATCGCCTATGAAACTGTTCGTAGAGTTGGAAAGGCTGATCAGGAATAGATGAGGGGTGCGCAGAGTGGAAGGAAGAGAATTCCAGATCTGCGGGGCAGCATGCTAGATCTCAATTAGTGCTTATTGTTGCTGCAACTCTCATAATTAGAGCTCGCTGCGTTCGGTACCTATATCTTTGTGGTACATTTTTGGGGCCAGCGTCAAGTTGGTTCCGTAACATTCTCGAATAAACATTGAAAACTATATATTAAATTAGAGCTCAATTAGTGCTAATTTGTGCTGCAACTCTCATAATTAGAGCTCGATTCGTTCGTTATTTATAGCATATCGGAGCTTTGTGGTACATTTATGGGGCCAGCGTCAAGTTGGATCCGCAATATTCTCATGGAAACTTAAAAACTGTCTTCAAAATTATAGCTCAGTTAGTGCTAATTTTTGCTGCAGCTCTCATAATTAGAGATCGCTCCGTTCGGTACTGGAGTTTTGTACCGGAGCTTTGTGGTACATTTTTGGGGCCAGATATAAAACCTTAAAGCCTTTACTAAAAACATATTTTTGCCCAACGAATTATTAAAAGAATCCATTTTTATACATCTATGCGAATATAAAATCGAATTATTTAAAGAATCTATTATTTTATATGCCTGTTTTTGTCATAGAACAAAGAAAAACCGTAGAAGTGTCAAAGGCAATCTCAACCATTGTAAACATTGAGTTCAAGAATTGCAGTGATGCCAACAACTAATTTTGCTAGCCGGAGGTAAACAATATTAGCTGATCGTTATTTAAAGGCGTAAAGTAATGAAGTTTTTGAACATTTGCAAAACTTTTGAATGATAATGAAAAAATTTAGTAGCACATTTATAATCACATCTATCCAATAAATATTTTAAACGAATTCCTATTAATTGGAAGTATATTTTATAATGCAAAAGGCAAACAAATTTTATTTCTAATCTCTTAAAGCATAATCCCCGTTCTTTAGTTTCCGGATTTCTGGAATTTATATATCCAAACGCGCAACAATACATCATCTTAAAATCGTTTAGAGGCCGAATATCATGAAATAAATCTGAAATTACAGAAATTACTATAATATACACACATGACAAAGGGGCTTTGTTTACCCTCACTATTAAATGAATCATGCTGGAAATCAAGTCGCTCTTGTTACAAAACTGGTATCGCTGACACAACAGTCATGCCATATCTACTTATTTTAAAGATCTTTGGTTTTTGTATACCTATGCTTTTGCCACCCCTGGGTATTTGCAGGGGTTTTTGTGAATGAATGGCAGCACTCTTCGTTGTTATTCTTTTCTCTTCAAGGCCACTAGTAATTTTTCGCTAGATACCGAGCATTTCAACCATCCCAGAATACTCGCATTATTATAAGCGTATCCTAAATTTAAATCCGTACTATAACTATAACCCTAACCTTTACTTCAATAAATATATACTTTTGTGTATAAAACAGGCCTTATTACTTGTAATTTTAATGTTATAACAAATTAATTATTTCAAGTGTCCGATATTTAATTGCAATTCTTTACAACCAGCTGATTTAAGCTTTACATGTTATTTTATTTTAATAATAATAATTTAATAATTATAAAATGACATAACTATTTTTAACTATATTTCTATCAGAAATATACGAATACTCTATCAATTCTGAATATTTCACGGGACATTTTAATCACAGTTTTGTTTGCTTGTGAGAAAACATGGGCTTTGTTGAAGTTATTTTCCTGAGGTTATGGTTTTTTATACAAAGAGCAATATTTCCTAATAAATCATGTACACTGTCTAACTTTGTTGACCGACTAACGAATGACCTGTGCATATAACTATTCCATTATTTTTTCTCCTCTGTTTTTCTTTTCCTGTCTACATGAATGCGTATTTGCAAATTATTGAACGTTCCTATAAAATCTGAGATTTTGTTAAATGTTCACTTTTTACCAAGTTTTATGTTATTGTCTATTACCTTTTCATTCAAGCCTTCACGTTTCAGCATGCTAAGCCAGCGTTATTTCCATTCTACTGCGCTCTTTTGACTTTTCTCTATGCAAATCCGCTCCAGTACTTTTATTGCATTGCGATGATTCATATTGATGTTTTCATTTGTCTAGATGTCAAAAGCTATATTGAGTCTATTTACAGCTGCAATTGTGGCTGATCCTTGCAATCGCATCATCAGACATAGTCCTACTGCATTAAAAAATTTGTGATCTTACCCACTCTGTGATATGAAAAGACTAAAACCATTTTCTTGTCATTAAAACACCTTTTTTCTTAAATCCTAAATCGTCTCTATATTTTGTTAATCAGTTTACATTCTGCCCTCTGGCTCTACCACAAGTGCTCTTCAAAGTATTCAAATTTGTATGCATTACACTCTACTGTAAATTATCTGTAATGCATACTAATTGGATGACTTTGTGGAAGTTATTGTGCTTGATATTAGTGCCCAAGAATATAATCCCCATTGTGTGTTACGGTGATATATAAGGAATTAACAAATTGCTTTAATACTTAGTCAATCTATTAATATTTAAAGTAGTTTGTAATTTAGATCAAATTGTAAATTAAATTACTTATGATGATGAAATTTAATGAATAGATTTTCAAACCTCTTATAAATTGAAATATTCATTATATCTAGCTATTTGTATTGATATTTATAGTATCATATTTGGCAGAATTGGACCTTTTACTTGTACAAAAATTTAACTCTTACTTGCCTGCTCATACTATAATAGTATGATATAGTCTTTTTAAAAAATAAAACACTGAAGTCAATAAATCCTCTATGGGTGAATTTAATTAGCCAGTAGATAATTATTCATTGTATGCTAGATTTGATAACTTTAAACGAAACACAGTGGTTTGTTGCTGACAGAATCTGTCTCTTCTCTTCTTGTGGTAATAAAATTATCCTTTTAATCTGATTAAAGTAATAAGCCATTACATATTTGATTCATTTTAGGCATAATCAAAACTACATTCTGTGTGCTGTCGCATAGAATAGCCGTATCCTTTACCCCGGTGATCTAAATTTTACAAATCCTACGATGTTCAACGAGAATGATGAATTTGATGACATCTCAAATGAGCCGCCATCATTCGTAGCCGGACAGGTTCAGCCTTTGAAAGGTTTGTGTACAGTGTGACATTGAATGTCTATTAGCCTTTTAGTACAAAATTTACCCAGATTAGGGAAGATCTGCATAGGAATATTTACCAGTTGTGTCCAGTTGAAACCAGTTGTGACCTGGTTAGTTGCAGAAGGATGTGCCTGGCAAATTTTGAAAATCGATTTTTGTTGTGTTTTGATAATGCTTTCTCAACATTGTGGTGCTGAATTTGAGGTTTTATTGCCAGGTTTGACCAGTTTGCATCATAAGCATCATCATCATCATTGCACCTTTAATCTCGGTTAAACTATGGACAAAATACGAAATAAGGCTTCTTCGCCCCTCTCTGTCCCATACCATATCAGTAGCCAATCCCTTCATTTCCATACCTCTTATAATGATCTCATCCCACTTTAGTTGTGGTCTATCTTTCTCTAACTTAACCTCCATCTTCTCCCGCTAAACTCTCTTCACCAGGTGTGACCCATAGGTAACAGTTAATTTTTTTATAAGAAATTTCCAGGAACTATATAATTGTTGCTCATAAGTGTAGTATAACTTGAAGAAATCACTTAAAATATACATGTAGACTGGCATAAAATTAAAGACAGAAGATTTACATCTTATTAAATTCTGATATAACTCCTAAAGTAACTCATTATGCTCGATATTGTCGTGGATATTAGCACTCTAATCGAGTTGTTGCTGCGGTTTTTGAATGCTCTGACCTAATAATCTAATTCTGATGCTCGGTATGAATGCGAAGGGATCTTAACTTGTCTGACTTCAACGTCATAGGTAGCAGCCTATGACTCTTCTTACCTGTAGGCTTAGTTAGAGCTTTTGATTAATTAATTGTCATACTACAGGGTTAGACAAGAGAGACATGTTTATTTCGACAACAAACATCAGTGTGAAGTCACATACATACAAAGTGTACAAAAAGAGAAATAAAAGTGCAAGATTGCAACATAATCAATGATGCAAAATTAAAACAATCCCAATACCATTCAATCAGTCCCTAGTGAAAGCATTGCTCTATCTTGCAAGTCGCCTATATGGTAAGGGAAAGTGCTTTGAATTGAATTGAATCCCATCCATCCCACTCCGGTAAAACCGCACACCAGAAATGCATGAAGACAAAGTGAAAAAGGACACAAAGGCCACGAAGGCACCAACATGTGCCCTTAACACATATAGCAAATTAAAATCATATAAAGCAGTTAAAAGTTTATAGCAATCGAGACATTCAATCTAAGCCTAATATTACTTACTTCAAAATACCCCTACACATTAGCAGGAAAAAGTATCTTAATGCACTAAAACCTATTCACAAATAAAATTTAAAACACCACCATAAACAAAATCATAAAATATTAAGTATGTTTATTTTAGTTATATAACTAATCAGTAATCAACTTAAAATGAAAATGCATTGCAGTCCATACCAAGAAATTCAGAAATACGTATATATACATATATACACACACACACATATATATATATATATATATATATATATATATATATATTTATATATACTTTAGTCATTTTTGCTTCTATCAGAATAGCTTACCAGTTCTTGAATAAAAAAGATTTATATAGGATACTAAAATTATATACATTTTTAGCCGATTTTATGGAATCGAGTACACTATTCCGTATTTGAACACTAGAAAAAGTAAGCGAGTTAAAAATTTTAACATTGTAATGAAAATACAAATAGTTAGTTTGTGATAGTCTAGTCTCATGCTCATGATTGGCAGTTCTGTTGACAAAATATTCTTTATTAATATTGGAAGCAGGCCTATTGCTATCAGATTGAATATATTTGTATATTAGTTTACTAATTGCTAATTTAAATAATAGATTAACACGAAGTACATTAAAATTTTGATGTAATTCTTTAACATTGCAAAATTTATTTTGCTCTTGAAGCTTTCTTAACTTGCAATGGATGCAACGTCGATCGACTAGTATTGCCGTATATTTCAATACCATAACTAATACGTGAATAATTAAGTGCGTGAAATAACATTAAGGGACAATTAATGGGTAAGAATTTTTTATGATTGAATAGCATTGAATTCAAATAATTAATTTTTTTAGCTAATTGATTTATATGTTCGTGAAATGATAATTTATCATCAATCCAAACACCTAGAAACTTTGCACTATTAGATCTATTAAGTTCACAGTCATTTATCTTAATTTTAAGATTATTGGTCTTAATAATTTCATTATCTAGATTAGACAGATAAAATAAAATGAAAGTCGATTTGGCTATATTAACAGTTAATCGATTATAATTGAACCAATTCAATAAATTATTACATACAATATTACCAGTCTTGTATAGCTCTACAATGTTATCTTCACAGACAAAAACATTTGTATCATCAGCAAATAGTTTTAACTTTGCGCTATTTTACGAATATTGTATGTCGTTGATAAAAATGAGGAATAATAGAGGCCCAAGAATAGAACCTTGGGGTTCTCCAGTACATACGGGTAAAAGGGATGAATTAGCTTCGTTTATGGAGATAAATTGATGTCTATCATTGAGATATGATTTAAACCATTCATATGAAATCCCTCTTATTCTATAATATTGAAGCTTGCTCAGTAAAATTGAGTGATGCACTGTATCAAAAGCCTTTGTTAGATCAAGGAATATTCCCATAGTTTTTTTCTTATTATCTTTTTCCATTTGAATCATATTAATACTATTATATAAGGCATCTACAGTGGAGTGACCTTGTCTAAAACCAAATTGGTTGTCAAAAAGAATATGGTATTTATTTAAAAAGTTCATAGTATGTTTATAGACTAATTTTTCAAAAATTTTGCTAATAGTGTTAATTAGTGATATAGGTCTACAGTTTTCCAAATTGTCATGTTTACCTTTTTAAAGATAGGTATTACCTTGGAGTATTTAAATGCAGTAGGGTATATTCCCAGTTCAAAAGATTTGTTGATAATGTAACTTAACTTAAAGGTTCAGCAATAACATCTGCTGAAAGTTTTAGTACTCTACTGATTATGTTGTCTGGACCAGTCGAATTAGTAGTACTAAGCAATTGAATAGCTTGAAATACCTCAGAATAATCAGTTGGAATAAGAAACATAGTGTGCAAGTAATTATTGGTTAGATATTTTTGAAAGTCAGAGTGGATAGCATTAAAATTGGATGTTAGTCTTATGCCGATTGACGCGCAGTATTGATTAAATAAATTAAATATAGTGCCATTCGTTGTTGTTAACTTTGAGATGGAAGTTTTATTGTTGCTGGGTTTATAGTTACACACATTATTGAGAGATTTCCAAATGCATTTAATAGAGTTTAATCTACTATCAAACATTTTTCTGAAATATATTTGTTTATGCTTATAAATCATACTTTCAATTTTACATTTAAAAGCTTTATAGATTTGCCAATCATTATCATTTTGGGTTTTTTTGAAATTCAGATAAAGCTTATTTTTAAGCTTGATGTCTTTTTTCAGGTCATTAGTCAGCCATGACTTATCTTTAAGACACTTCCTAGAGCATCTAGTTAAGGGAAAATATGTATCTATTAAAGTAGTTAATTTTTTTGTCATAGTATTTGTAGAATGATTTACATCATTGGTATTAGTAAATGACCAGTCTAAAGTACCTAAATTACCTTTAAATTTTAAAATGTTGGATTTGCTAAATATTCTTATCATAGGTCTATTGTCAAAGTTTACCTGTTTGGGAGGACGAACAATAGCAATTATATTATCGAAGTGGTCAGTAATATCCGTAACTACTGTTAAACAAATAGTATTACATAGTAAAGGGGAACAATCACTGTTGAATGAAACAAAGTTCCAGAATACATGATTAATAATTGTACCATTCATGTTGATATTATAATTATAATTTGAACCTTGTACCTATTCAAGCAATGTATCCCCACAACAGACAAAGGAGTAAAATTAAATTCACTCAATATATCAACATATCGTTTAACAGTATTATTACAATCATATTTGCCTATATCAATATTAAAGTCACGGCATATTAAACTCCGTTTGATAGGTTTCCATATTGAAAGAAAATTAGAGAAAATCTCAATAAATTGGGAAACTGGTTTACTGGGATGTCTATAAAATAAATAGATTCTATACTTGGTTTCATTAACCCATACCTCTAAAACTATAGACTCAGCTATAGAATTGAACATATTGCAATCAATTGAAGATGATTTAATTTCATACTTAAAGAGGACTGTACCCGTTATTTATAAGATAGGGGCCAAAGAGCAAATTAGTGTCATTTCTGCAACAAATAGTCTGACAAAATGTCTACTGCTTTAGCGAAACAATTTTGCTGACAAAAGTATTGCTTAGATGTTATGTATGCTGGAGTGGAAAATATTAAAGCTATGTAGTGCAAGTAAATATTACAGATATATTTACTTTTTTCGTTTCTGTTTTAAGCATGTTCATTAGCGAATTTTCCTCAGAATCTGTAATGGCTTTAACTACTCTTTTTATCTATTTCCTTTTATAAAATATAAAATGTATCATGTCACAAAATTTTACAAAAAGATGAGTAATATTTAAATATGTGCATGTCACTCAATGACTATACAAAATTTTGACTAGATTTTCATGTATGTTTAATTCTGACCTATGTTTTCTGTGCACTTGTAGCACTGAACTTATTTTTCTGTATTTCAGCGCCCCAGAGGAAGATTGGTATATCTGCAGGAGTGGATGGGGGCTGGTCTCACTCAGCTGCGTCTAAGGAGGGGGCTGGAAAGTCCCCTAATGTATCTAATCTTGTTGGTGGCATGGGGGCTCTAAATCTCAAACCAGGAGGTGACTCGAGACACCTGGGCCAAAATATCCCAGCGGGACCGCAAGATGACGGTGTGTTGAATTTTATGTGCATGGAGTTAGTGAATGTCCAACACGGGATGTCCAACTGTCCATTCTGATCTACTTCAAGTATTAACTTAAACTTCAAGTATAGTTCAGTTGTCATGACCCAAGCAAGTTATTATCGATCAAAACTTGATTAATTGTTCACAAAATGCCTGAGCCATGATCCTGATATCATCATTATCGTTATGTTCTCTTGAATAACAGTTTAAAAGGGTTAATATTGTTATTCTTGAATAACAATAACATGTTTAATAGAAAATTTTGTAGCAATTTCAGGAGCAGGCGTTCATCAACACAATGCCCTATCTGATGTTTGAAACTTAGTGCCTTGTTGCCTTTTAGGACACGTGCAGTCCAGGGTTGGTCTATCCTACAGTATCCCGGACACAGCATGGATAAATAAGTGCTATATAATTCGTGTTTGATGTCCCTGACATCATCCTGGTTTGAAGAAGCAGACTTTAAACCTTTTATTTATAATAATTCTTCTCACTTTTACTTGTAATTGTTGTGGTTATAGACTTACTATTATTAGTTATATTATAAAATTATTCATACTATATTATAGAATATTCTCAACAATTAATGATGACTTTGCTTTTCTGTCTGTATCACTATATTACACACAATCAAGTGTGATTGAAAATCATTGCTCTTTCAAATTACCACTCCTGTGTAGTTAAATTCAAATTTCAAAAATCTATAATTTAGATTAATGTTTAGCCTTCTTATGTATTCTTGATTCTGTCAGACTCTCGAATGAAATAACTTCTAATTTACATTCTGGAGCAAATTTGAAATTACTTAAATATAATTTTGAATATTTTTCATTGAAATGTATAAATATGAATTCTCAGTTTATTTTTATATCTTTTTTAGCACTTTGATTAGTGATTAAAACTTCCAGTCCTATTTGATAAATGTGTGACTTCAAATTGTTTTCTTCTGTTGAGAGAGGTCCTAAGGTAGGGTCCAGTAGAATTACATAACATAACATAATGGCACACTGTGTCACACTGGGTCAGTAAGCACAGATGCTTATTTAAGGCCTATTTCATCCTCCTCTAGATGGTTATTAGCAACCGTTGCCTTTTGATGGCGCACCAATTGCAGCCGGCGCGGATTTAAGAATAACCCTCCATCACCTTGGGATTTTTTTCTTCCTAAGCTGTCAACACTCGGTCTTCCAATGTTGTCACCCACAAAGTACTAATCGAGGTCAATGTAGCTTAACTTCTATAATTGGCGCACATCTAAACCCAGTGCGCTAAATCCCGCCGTAATTTTTGAACAATGATTGATTGATTGACTGTGGCAGTGTTTGACTACGACCCTGGATTTCAGGAGGATCCAAGCCAAGAGTTTACAGATTCTGCTGATGAGGATGAAGATGATGATGCCAGCTCAGCCAATGGTTTGTTGATGCTGATCTGTTACCCTATGTGTTTTTCATGCATTAAACCTTTATAAATATTATATAAATGTAGTTCAGGGCTTATTTCTTTCTGCCTGTCCACCGCCGTGGTCTGTACCTATATTATATTCATTTTAGTCATCACTTATTTATTATTTTCATTTTAATCATCGACATCGCGATGACGTGTATGTGCGGGGTTTAATTCCTGGGCTAGCCCGTCACCGACATCGCTTTCGAGAGTGAGGAAACTGACGTTAAAAGCTGGTAAAGCTAAGGTTAACGTCAGTTTCCTCACTCGAAAGCGATGTCAGTGACGGGCTAGCCCCGGATAACAAAAAATAAAAGCTAGTTAACATTAGCTTTTCCAGCTTTTTAATATTATATTATGGATATAGTTGTTTAATGATATCTACCGAATGAGTTGGTGAGTTAAAGAACGAGTCTTTGACTTTATGATGACCTTCAGGCAAAATAATTCCTTTTGTTAAAATTAAAGAGCTATGGGATGTATCAGAGGGTTTGTTGTGTGATAAGTGGACACTTATCACACAACAAACCCTCACCTTACTTATCATTTTACTTATCATTAAGTAAAATGATAAGTAAGGTGATAAGGATAGTGATAATTAAAATCTTTGTGATAAGGAGTTAATAAAATGATAAGTAAAATGATAACTAAAGTGATGCATAAAATAATAAGTAAACTTATAAGTTATATAAGTTAATAATAATGTGAAGGATATAGTCTGGCTGGCTAATATTTATACCTTTTCAAAACTGTTCCTCCAAATCCCAAAACCTGGGCCAAACAAAATAATGGGCAAAGAAACATGGCATAGGCTAAGAATAGCAAATTGTTCAATTTTATTGCCTATTTTTTATCGATAAAGTTAAGTTAAATAGAAGCACCAATGTGAACAGTATTTGACATTTTTCAGTTTTTGGCAAGCCTCTCTGTGAAGTGCTTGTACTCATCTAAAATCCAATCTTTTCTATTTCGTTGTAGTTTATTTAGATTTAGTTTTAATTTTTTAAATTATTATTACAAGTTTTATTATTATGAAGCATGTAGCAATATGCTGGATTTAATGTCTTGATTTGCTGTAAGCTTTAAACTACTTTATAAGGTTTATATTGGCTATGTTTGTTTAGGGCACATGTCAGTGCTTTCGTGGCCTTTGTGTCCTTTTTCACTTTGTCTCGTGTGGTTCTTGCGTGTGGTGTGGCCTAAAGTGAAATACATATGATTCAATTCAATTCAATTTTTAACATTTTTCAGTTTTTGGCAAGCCTCTATAAAGTGCTTCTACTCATCTAAAATCCAACCTTTTCTACTTTTTTGTAGTTTAGATTTAGTTTTAATTTTTTAATTTTTACTATCACAAGTTTTATTTCTCTACTGAATGCAGAAAACAGTTGCGTGGATGATGAAGGTGAAGGTCGCGGTTCATCGTCGAGCAGACAGGCTGAGAGCATAGCAGTCTTCTCCACATCAGTGCCCATCAATGTCCCGCAGCTCAGCGACTATCATCGGCTCCGGCATCTGAGAGATCAGGTAACGAGATCAGATTAGGGGCAGAGTAGACTCTAAGAGGATGATATTTACGAAAGAATTTTTTGATGGAAAGAAAGCTAAATTTGAGATCATTACTATGCTCGCAGCAACTGTACAGTTGAGGTGATAAATTCAGTCTGTATCTGACTGACCAGTCTGACTGTATCTCATAGAGCATTGCAGTACAGTCATTGGCTTTATTACTATGTTTGTATTTACCTTTACCAATAGGATTTTTGATGCCTTAGATTTTCAAAATTGTTTTAATGTTTAATCAGAACTATTATGTATATGTAATTTAATGATTTTTTCTCTCTCATTTGTTAATTGTTGTAATACGTATCCAAGGTACATGTTCTCACATATAGTCAATAATTTGATAATCTATAAACACACCTTGATATGTATTTGAACATGGCGTATATAGGTCATATTTTAGTTTCGGCTGTTGTATACATCTTTATCAGGGAAGTTCAACTTCTTGGCTTTCTCTCTAATTTTTTAATTGGTGCTTACAGAGCTGATATGTCTTTAGTAGATGAACCATTTTGTCTCAGTCCATATGGAAGTTAAGTTGTAATTTCCTTAGCCTAGCCTGGCTACTGTGTTTATTAGTGTAGATAATGCTAGTCGTAATTTTGTGAACAGAATCTTTTGTAGACTTAATTTTTCTTTCCTAATTGTAACACAATATTGTATTTCTATAACTGATAGGTGGCGCTCTAGAGAGGATACTGTTTACCCTCTATAAAAGCGTTTTTTTGTTTTTTTTGTTCGTCTTGTTACACACATGACATACTACATGTGCTACATAGTTTTCTTTCTTGGTTGCTGTTTTGTAGTTTTCGTTATTTCCTCCTTTCCTCTTCATGGTTATTAGTAATCGTTGCCCTTTGTTGGCACATCAGTTGCAGCCGGCTCGGATTAAAGAATAACCTTCCAACACCCTCGGAATTTTTACTTTCAAAGCTGTCAACACTCGGTCTTCCAAGGTGGTCGCCCACAAAGTACTAACTGGCGCGATGGAGCTTTACTTCGCTCAATTGACGCGCAACTTAACCGGGTGCGCTAAATCCCGCCCTAAAAATGTGTGTTATTGTATGTATTTTATTCTGATAGTATTATTGTGTAGTCTCATAGTTCTCTAGTCTCATAGTTCTCTAGTCTCATAGTTCTCTAGTCTCATAGTTCTCTAGTCTCATAGTTCTCTAGTCTCGTAGTTCTCTAGTCGCTCACGCAGATGTTGTTGTTGTTGTTCACTCAGGACTCCCCGGACGATGGCAGACGTGGGGGTGAAGGTCACTCCGCCGCTATCCCCACAGACCGGTCACGACGGCTGAAGCCTGACGACATGGCGGCGTCGATACAGGCGCTCGCTCGCAGCGTGCACGGCGACGCGAGTGAGATGGTGTTCGGTGAGCTGCCGAGGTCCCGCACGCACGTACAGCGCACCTTGTCGAATCAACCGAGTGACGTGGCGCCCAGCCGCAACTCTGACGCTCTTTTATCAGATCACGTGGACGGGCTAGAAAAATAGCTGAGTGTGATAGATACTGCGATAGAGCGTGATTTAATGTACTGTGACAGAGCTTGGTTTAATGTACTGTGACAGAGCGTGATAGATACTGTGACAGAGCGTGATTTAATGTACTGTGACAGAGCGTGATAGATACTGTGACAGAGCGTGATAGATATTGTGACAGAGCGTGATAGATACTGTGACAGAGCGTGATAGATACTGTGACAGAGCGTGATAGATACTGTGACAGAGCGTGATAGATATTGTGACAGAGCATGATAGATACTGTGACAGAGCGTGATATAATGTACTGCGACAGAACGTGATTTAATGTACAGTGACAGAGCGTGATATAATGTACTGCGACAGAGCGTGATTTAATGTACTGCAACAGAGCGTGATTTAATGTACTGTGACAGAGCGTGATTTAATGTACTGTGACAGAGCGTGATTTAATGTACTGTGACAGAGCATGGTTCAATCTTTTGTACTGTTGTCTGTGTTAGGCTTTTGACTTACAGAAAGGCGTTAAAGATAAATATGTGCATTTGTTAATAAGAATGGCTCTGTTTCATAATCCTGCCTTGAAGCTTTTGAGGTTATCTTCTTTTTAATATAAAAATACTATTATCTGCATTCGATGCTTTTATTACATCGCATTGAAACAGTTGATATACAGTTCTGAAGAAGCTATGCTTGTTTATCTAAACTTCCATCGTAAACAAAAGTTGCTAGTTTGCTTGTCAGTTACCTTTTTGTCAGTAGTTTTTAATTTTCACGTTTCAATAAACTAAAGATGAGTTTTGTTAAATATAGTCAGGAGCTATAAAATGCTGATATGGATTAGCGTTTCAACTAAAATCTATTTAATGTAATTTCCACAATCAGAAATCAGAGTAATAAAAAATTTGTGGTTATTAATATGATCGATAAAGATAAGAATTGCTAGCAAGTTTTACTCGGTCCATCAATTAGAATAAAATGTAATAAAAAGTTATTTTAGCGCCTAGTACCAGCCTTAGAATAACTCTTTCCCTTGTTGTATCCGAGACACTGAGAAATAGACCAGCCATTAACTGAACCTGTAGTAAGAGGCGACTTAGCTAGAACTGAGGAAGGCATTGCGAAATCACCTCATAATTCATATTATTCCCAAGCTATAGGTTACATAAGGTAAGGATTAGGCCTAGCCTTTTGTGAACGGATTAATTTGTTGATGGATGGATTGCTGTTTTGGGACCGTGAAAACAGACCTATAGTACGAATATGTAAGTAGGACCTGCCACTTGGCAGAACTCTAGAGAAATATATTAACCTTAATTTCGTGTACATTAAGCATATTGTGTCACTTGCGAAAGGCTTAATTTTGATTGTAATAATGTAGCGTAAAAAGTATTAGTTGCTCTCTAACGAAAGCTTATTATTCCTGTTATTATTGTGATCTGCTGTTGAAACTGTGAGTGCAATTATTGTTTGTTAAATGGAAAAACAATGAGAATATTTTCTGTTTGATGTACTATTTCCTACCTGAGTACGAAACACGTCAAGTTACCGGTTGTAGCGTGCAGGTTGCTACGTGTGTGATCTGTCGTTATGGTTAGGTTATAGCATTTACTTATCTCACTTGTAGCGAGGATTGTAGTTTTCTCTGGTTTTCTTAGAGCCAGTTCCATAGTTGCTGTGCTGCCTATTTGAATAAATGACAATTTTTTTTAGCAGCTTATCGAATTTGGTATCTAAGCGTATGAAAATCTGAATGCCTTTACTCAACCCACATCCACTTCCGAGTCTTCTTCACAATGGCTAGAGCCAGTGGTGATGTCGGTAAGGTACTCGACCGCGGATCAGTATTTGCGGGGTTCAAATCCTGGGCTCGCCCGTCACTGACATCGCTTTCGAGTGAGGAAACTGACGTTAACATTAGCTTTTTTTTACATCCATCATCTTCCAAGTCTTCTTCTGATGTGCCTCTCCCCTCTCTTCTGCTCTTCGTGAAGTTTATCTTTCAAAATCTGTACTTACTTGTATCTTGTGGCACTTGGCATTAAGTTGTTAGCCATCTTTTTTTCCTTAGCCTCCGGGCTGTACTCTATTACAACTCTTTACTCAGTGTTACGTTAAGTTGCCGGTATTCTCAATTGGCAGAATTATTTTGCACTCGTTGTGTGCATATTACTATATTTTGTTTGACTCATTGCCATCTTTGTAACTTCTTAAAGATCTGCGGGTCAAATTTTATTTTTCGAAGACTGCTTCTTCTCAGTAGGTTTCTTATGTCTAGTTAACCTTTATGAGTTGCAGATCTATTATCAGCCTACTATTACTGCTAAACGTTATGCTGTCTTGATTCGGTTGTCTTTCATCTTCGCAGATTCTACTGTAACAAAGTTTTCCATCAACTGGCGTGGATTATTGTTATGCTCCGAACCTATGGAACTACTTTAAAGTCATCGATACTAAAATTTCCCTGGCTCGTTTAAACTCCTCTTACGATCATCATCTTATAGGTCTCCTCAAACACACTCTCATTCAATCGGTAACGGACTTGCACTGTTTTGAATCTCGCTTTCTCCTGGATCTATGAACACTGTGCAGGTTCGGTCTCGATTTGACAAGACCTGACGTCTACTTCCGCTGATGAACAGTACGTTAAATTCTGATTGATTTGATTTTATCTGTATTTTCTGTTGCTCCCAGTTTTATCTAAAAATAAAAACGGCTTATAAACGTCCGTGTTCTTTTCAATTAGTTTTCCTGTACAATTATCTAACAATGTTGATAAATCTGTGTGAGTTTAGGGTTTCACAATTTAAATTCTGGCTCGATCCTTTGCTGACAGGGCTTTCAGATATTCTTGAGTAAGTCTTATGCTTGTAATGTGATTGTAAGGTTGTAAGAGATTTCAACAATGTGATAGTGAAATCACTTGAACAATTTGAAACTCTGCGATTAGCTTTAAGTAAGGAAGCCAGCGTGAAATTAGCCTATTGTAGTGCTTTAAGCTGATCTAAACAATGTGCTACTAAAGTAGCAGGAGACTTATGCTACTGATCGCTACAATACAGACTATACTGAATAACTATAATGTCGCTGTAGCATGCTATTAATTGACATCACAGCATGTATTACATTTAAACATTACAATCCTATGATGGCGACATATCGCTGTGATCTTTTGTATTTCTTTATTCATTTGTAATCTATAGCAGTGAAAGTGTCACTTTTTCAGATGTTTTCAAGTCTCTCAAAAATAAACCAGCCGAAAGTTTTGTAGTCGACAAGCAAAGAAATGGAAAGCTATTTCGGACATCATACTTTTATTCATTAACGCTTTAATTGAGATATGAAAAACGACGCTATTGTTACGTGATAGACTTGTTAGGTTGATTTGTGATTTTAGAGTTATATATGCCTTTAATCTGTATCTACAGTTGCTAGAAGCTGGCACTTAAGGGCCAGTAGGAGTCGAGGAACTTAACCGTGGATACAGCTCTCAACTGACGACAACTTATGGATTAAGTTATCCATTTAAATATCCCATGTTATATCCAGACCATGAAAAATAGACCACAAGTAAACCGCACATGTCGTAAGAGACGACGAAACCAGAACTGAGGAAGGCAATGGGAAACCAAATCATAAGTCATATATACCCAAACTATAAGCTACATTAAGGTGTAGGCAAGGCATAGCCTTTGGAAAGTGATTAACTCATTGATCAATGGAGTGCTCTGTATGGAGCGTGAAAAGCTGCAAGAGTAGGAAAATAAAATGTTCCTTGGACCTGCCACTTGGCAGAGTACTAGACTCGAGAGACTGATACATTATTTTATTTATGCCATTTGTCAAACGTTTAGGTGTGTGACTGCGGATCAGTAGGTGAACGGTTCTAAACCATGGCATGAACCGTCACGAATACGTCACAAGCAGTTCTGTTGATATCATAAAAGCCACGGCCTAATTCAAAGGCCGCTGCTCTCTCAAAATTAATGTGAAACGTGCTTTTCTTCTGAACTCTATTACGAAGTCTTTTTATGGGTTACCGTTTCATTTTTGCTTAATTAGTTGTGTAATATGTGGACATAAAATCAATACTCTTTGCTTAATCCCTTGCAGCGTTAAAAAAGTAATT
>CAJHZI010000716.1:325000-342500 GCA_905160935.1 Enchytraeus crypticus
ATGGCAATAACTGGGGAGGGGACAATGGTGACTACTGGGGGAGGGGCAAACCCCGGTCTGGGTAAATCCCCCGGTTAAAATGATAATAGGACTATACAATTCTCTGCTTTCTAAACTGTTCTTCGGTTTTGCGCATACAGCCAAAATTATCTGTTTTCTCTGTTTTTCTAGAAATCCCGCGGACCAATCACGATGAAAAAAATCAATAGAACATCGATAGCAACCAAAACTAGTGAGTAGATTATTGACATGGGTGAACCTTACGTAGGCTACATGCACATTACAACAATAGATCATTTCGGTAATAGCTATAAATAGAACATCGGGGACACCAAATGTAAACAGTGGACAAGAAAACGTAAACACTGCATAGAATATCATTGAAATGCACTAGTTCCTTCTAAAATTTCTAATACAAGCTTTCTTTAGAAATGTTATTTACTTTACAACCTATTATACGGATATTAATTAAAGCATAACTTAACACTTATAGTTTAACTCTGACACCCATTAAAACGATATATAACTATAGGTTTAACTCTGACAACCTTTATAACGAAGTTATAATGCATGCGTAGACCCATTACATTTACAATACATTACATTTACATGTAAATATATGTATCAAATGTCAACATAAACAAACCAGTGTTAACATGCAACAAAATATGTTTTTAATTACCGAACTAATCTAACAGCAAGTGGAATACTACTGTCGTCCATGACAACATCGAGCACTTACCCTGTTTTTTAAAGAGTTACGTCTAATTTTAGAGAAGATTCCACACAAACAACCGAGGACACCAGCAAAAATAATTGCAAAATGAATGTACATGAATGTATTCATTTTTCAAACGACTCGTGTTCAGCTAATACTCAAGACACAGCCCGCCTGTTCGATCATGGAGAAATATGATCCTTTTTAAATGAGATATATCGAGGGTCTATTATGGATGAGAGTACTTAGTAGTCGTTCACCTAATGGTCACACAGTAAATTAATGTACAACAGTTGTAATTATTGTATTAACTTAAGAAATAGACCTGCCGTAAGTTAACCTGCGGGTAATTAGTTCATGCATTTAAAAATATAAATATTAGTTTAAATAAATAATATTATTATTATAATTAGGCTCATAGCATGTTGGCCCTATAATTTATCAGGAACTAGTTAAAAATATTCAATTAGATCTGTTATTGGATGGTATGAAGCAAAAGATATAAGGTAATGATATTTTAAATTATAATTCAAAATAACTGTTGAGAACTTGAAATTATACATATATAATTAATCTATTATTAATTATTATGGATATAATTTATGTCGCAATCAAGCATTTGTGCTATTGGTCAGGCAGTGGTCAAAGCTGCAGAGTAATTGAATCTGATTGGTCAGTTACCAAATGACCAAGCGTCACCTGTGGTAGAATACTGGCAGATTCGTGTAAGAGGGGATTATTGAAGTTGTGGCGGCCGGACGGGCAAGTCCACATGGGGTAGGCCAAGGGCCGAAACCGGAGTCGAAGCCGGAGTATTTTTATTTCAGGGACTGTGTGTTTAAATCTTATATTTAGTTTTAAGTTTTAGTATTTGAACATATTAAATTGTAGTGCTGTTTTTAGTGACTATTAAATTGTGAGACGCTATATAAAAATCTGTGTCTTGACTTCGATATTTCATCAGTAAGGATTAATCGCAGAGATCCTCACAACTACTTCAGATCGGAGTCCCACACACCTCTGTGAAATACCATCTCATGTGGTGCTAGTTAGAGCAGGCCTAGGCATTAAATTACAGTCTCGGACCGAACAAACGTCCTGTGCTGTGCTCCAACAGTGATTTGCGAGATTGAAGGCAGCATCAGCGAAGCGAGTTCCTTATATAACGTCTACTACAACTTAGAATCTACAATTGTAATTTACTGTTATTTTGTGCTAGTTAATTTCGACAGTCGAATTTTACTTTGCTTAGCTTTATTTAAGCTAGACAGGAGACTACGACATAACTGAGAGAAAAGAAAAAATACCTAAGTAGCCATTTCTCCGAAGTAATGCTCGCTGCGTGTATCTTAGGCTATTTTAGGCCTATGGGCTACTACGACTGCATTATTTTTGATATTTTGTATATTAATTATAGAAATGCCTCGCATGATGTACTCCATTGACCCTGTTAACCAACAGTAGGCCTATGCTATCACTATGCTAAACAAGTCTATTGCTACTCCCTGATTGTTAATGTTAAACAACAGTAGGCCTATATGCTATCACTATGCTAAACAAGTCTACTGCTACTCTCCGTGACTATTAATGTTAAACAACAGTAGGCCTATATGTTATCACTATGCTACTTTAGTCTATTGCTAGTCTTAGTGACTATTAATGTTAAACAACGTAGACCTATATGCTATCATTATTCTCTGCAAGCCTATTGCATCCAAGGATGGTTTAGTTAATTGATCGCATATCATTTCACTGATAATCTTACATCCACAACTTATTATCATGGAAGCTATATGATAACTTAATTACATGTACGTAATTATGTATAATTATGTATATTCTGCTATACTAGTTACTCTGAAAACTAACGGCTATAATTATAAGCTAATGTTACACCGTCTACATAGGCACATACTGTTAAACAAATAGGCTAAAACACAAATAGGCTAATAAGCGGCTACATACACATAGGCTATTACTGTTAAACAAATAGGCTGTTAATAAATGAAGAAATACATAATAAATATATGCGAATATACTGAACATTGCCAGCCTTCAGTAGAGGCACGCACCCCTCCCCACTCTCCCACCACTCCCCCACTAGACTTTGTTTATTATGTGAGCAGAATTAACATGCAAAACATATTTTAAACGGATATGTGGATTTGAAGAAGAATGGAGAGGATTAGCTGGACTGAAAAGGTTACAAATGAGGAAGTTCTGGAGAGAGTTGGTACCGATAGACAGTTGATAAATGTATTAAGAAATAGGAAAAAGAGTTGGATAGGACACATTCTAAGGGGAGAAGGTCTATTAATAGAGATCATAGAAGGTAGAATGAAAGGAAAACGAGGCGGGGCAGGCCGAGATTAGGTATGTTAGATGATTTACATGTAAAGACCCACTCATATGTTGAAATGAAAAGGAAAAAGCAGAAGATAGAGAAGAGTGGAGGCGTTATATACCATGGATCTACCAGTAGGCAGTGCACTGAAAGAGAGATATTATAAAAGGTCTATATTTAGTCTTTTTTTGGACTATCACAGATTTGCCACGTTCACCATGCTAGGTACAAGTAAACCGGTAGATGGGACAAGGTAGTACGTGAGGCTTGAAGGTAGCGTAACTTTACACTATAGAGTGGTTAGCTGAAGCTGGGACGAAGAGGCCTACAAAATAGTAGGCCGAGGCCGAACGTAGTTATAAATTAAAAACACAATTAAAGCTTAATTTTCGTGCTAATCGTACGCATTACAATAAAGATATTTTTGTAGGGCTTTTAGCTATTCAGTAATCATTTTAGGCCTGCTGTAGGCTGGAGCCAGTGGCGAAGATACTTGACCGCGGATCAGTATGTGCGGGGTTCAAATCCTGGGCTCGCCCCTCACTGACATTGCTTTCGAGTGAGGAAACTGACATTAACTTTAGTTTTCAGCTTTACTTTACATACGGTGAAAACTTTCGAATCACTAATCTATTTTATACTATTGTCCATAAATTTAAATGTTTTCAAAATTCCGTTATGCAAACACTTAAATGTCTCTAAAAGACTATTGGTGTTCTAATTATATATTATTACAGCATTATATATCCGCATGGGTAATAATTAACTTGTATAATGTTAACTTTGTTTTATTTTTCAACACTGGCGTATGTTGGTAGAGCAAGGGTTTAAAGGTTTCGCTGGAAGGAGGAAATGGGTCTTAAGCAAGCACTTATGTACTTCCTGACCCAGTGTGCCGTTATGTTATTTCGTTATGTTTTCAAGCCACAGGGCTGCAATTATCATTGTAATTTCGTTATAAAAGTTGCACACAGAGCTATATTGAGGACTGGCACTGTGCTATATTGAGGACTAGCACTGCGCTATATTGAGAACTGGCACTGCGCTATATTGATGACTGGCACAGTGCTATATTGAGGACTGGCACTGCGCTATATTGAGGACTGGCACTGCGCTATATTGAGGACTGGCACTGTGCTATATTGATGATTGTCACTCTTTTGTGGCACTTGTGACTTTCGTGAATATGTATCTTCTGATCATTTTCATTTAGCAAATTTGTTTACATTTTATACCTTATTTAAACAGTTCATTTATGTTTAAATGGTAATAATTTTTTAAATTTCTAAATTACTTTATTATATTTAGACTCAAAGTCTACTCAGATTTTTAAGAAACTCACAACTGATTCACAATAAAAAATATTTAATTCTGATTTTATTATTTTTTATTATTCTAAATTTTGCTTCCCACGTTTAAACTAGCTTCCTTCCTTTAGTAGCTGATTTTAGACTGGTTTCGAAAATTGAGATATATAAAGGTTCTACTCCTCTCCTTTCCTTTGGCTTCATACTTCATAGTGCTCGGTGATATCATGAACGACAATTTCAATCTAATTGTGCTTATTTTTAATGAAAATGTCCATTTAATTTATTATAACATTGTATTTTGCTTGTGTTAAATTTATGAATTCTGTCGCAACATTAATTCGCTTCTTCGAAGCAATATTATGAAAAGTAGGCTATAACACAACTTTTAAAATCCAATTGTAACATCTACATGTACAACATTACTTCTATGAGATACCATAGAATATTTTACATTAAGGAAATGTACGAAACCCATGTGTGAGAATAGTCGTATAGTCAAAGCCAAATGTAACGTCAGCTTCCTGCTGGGTAGCACGCTAGTGACGTGGAGGTGGAGAGCACCGGATTTGAACCAATAACCTATTGATCTGTTGCCAAGTAGCTTGCCAACAAACTACTGGATATGCCTGACCGGCTCGACTTAGGATATTTTTGATTTGTGTTAGTAGCTTAATGATTAAAAGTCCTTTATAAAACTACCAAAACAAACCTACCAAAACAAACCTAGCGCAACAACCCTACCACAACAACCTACCACAACAACCTACCACAACCTACCACAGCAACCCTACCACAACAATCTTACCACAACAGCCTACCACAACCTACCGCAACAACGTACTACAACAATCCTACCACAGCAACCCTATCCGCAGGCTTTCGACATCTCTACAATAATATCTACTAGTTTAGCTTTGAACAGTCACAAGCTCACGATCTGTATTAAACCATTAACCACACGCTTTGATTCAAACCATACAACCATTGGCTCATGGTTTTGCATATATAACGCTTGCAGACGTGTATAGTATTGTCTGCCCGCTATTTTTAGATAGGATTACGATATGAAGACATGATTTTACTTTATTGCCCTAAACTCTAACAGGTGTCAGGTTCATGGGTGTGACACCCATTAGCCTGCTATTAATACAAGAGGGTTCTTGGAGGATTCTCCGGGAGGATTCTCCATGAGAGTCCACCAGGAAGGTTCTCTAGGAGGATAGTCCAGGAGGATTCATAGGAGATTTCTCAGGAGGGTACTCCAGGAGGATCCACAGGAGGGTACTCCAGGAGGATACTCTAGTAGAGTACTCCAGGAGGTTACACCAGGAGGATACACCAGGAGGATACATCAGGAGGATACTCCAGGAGGATACACCAGGAGGATACTCCAGGAGGATTCATAGGGGGAGTATTACAAGGGGTACTCCAGGAGGGTACTCCAGGAGAATCGTCTCTAAGAGTCTATCCTGGAGAATCCTTCAGTAGAGTCCTAACGGAAGTTCCTAGCGGTTGTAGATGGACGTTGTGTAGCCGTATTTAGAGGTCCTTCTCCCTCCTCCATATGTCCCTCCATCCCTCACTCTATCGTAAATTCCCGAGTCCTCGTTGTCCCTCAGATATCCTCCCACGTGATGGTAGCTCGTCACGTGACTTCTGTCACCCCTGCGTGACCCGCGACCCTGCGCAGACAGGAAAAGTGCTTCTAAGAGTTAGGCCTAACTGCTTGTTCATTGTACATGTACATTTTAAAAGTTTGTCTAAGACAATGTCTATAAAACTGCCTTGCAAATTATATTGTAATTCATATATACTACTCAAACACACACACACACACACACACACACAAACCACATGTGCGCACACACGGACACACACACACAATCTCTCTCTCTTTCTCTCTCTCTCTCTCTCTCTTTGTCGATTTATATATCTTTCTACATGTATCTTTAGAGTGTGAGAAAGGTCTTTTAGTTCTTTTTATTTGCTCTTTAAGTCCTTTTAATTCTATGCGTTAAATATAAATAACAATCTTTTTGAACTAATCCTTTTGAATATCTTCAAGCATATACAGCTAGCCTAATTTATTTTGTCAATTCAATTATACAATTTGGATAAGACTACCAACGAAGCATTAAAGAGAACTTCGTTTGTATCTATTAAGACTACATTTCACAGCTTAAAGTGAAGGAGGGATTTAGTTGCTTACGTCATCCGTTATCTCGATCACGGTTGGTCCATAGTGTTTATTACCACGCCTACTGGCCCGCCCACAGGTCGTTTCTCTGCAGATCTGGTTGTCATAGTAACGAGAGCCTGAGGACGAGTACAGCTGACAGCAGCTGCCCGGATTGCTCACAGCTACAGCTGGCGCATTGTGCACAGCTGCTAGCTTCACTGAATGCATACTGAAAGTTTCTGCAGGTTCCTGGTAAACCTGAAAATGTGCAAATAGTCGATTTGGAGTAATTTCAAAAGTAATTGAAATAATTTAAGATTATTTTTAAGCAATCTATTGTGGTACTTAAGATTTCTGAGACGAATACAATGCGGCTGATTTAAGATTGAACTGATTTTTGTACTGATTTTCTAGATTTCGGATTTGCATCTTTGGATCTTCTTTTTGCTCGCTGGCTTGATTTTGTCTCAATAGTGCTCGATGTTGTCATTGATGACTGTAGCGCTTTAATTGTCGTTATTACTGGTTCTTGGCAACATCTTGTTCATCTTTATTTTTATTCCAATTGAGACGTCTCTGATATAGCATTCCGACGAGGAACTGGACGTTAAATCTTCATTCTGATACATTGCAGAGTTCCGTTATTACAAGATTCAGACGATAGATTTGTTGTCTAAAGCCTATCAATGATAAGTGGCTAATGAATAATATCTATTATGATACATGACTAATGGAAAATAACACTTTATTATCATCTAAGACTAAAAATAATAATAATCATACAAATTTTATAAATTCTAAAGTATTTAGTATGGTATGTATGGTGCCAGAGGCGATGTCGGTAAGATATTTGACCGCGGATCAGTATGTGCGGGGTTAAAATCCTGGACTTTCCCGTCACTGACATCGCTTTTGAGTGAGGAAACTGACGTTAGCATTAGTTTTTTATATAAAAGAGATGCGTGCACCCTTGAAATAGTATTGAATTAACGACTTTGAACAACTCTTGAAATTCTCTGTTTAACTCACTCTAATTCTTACCAATTACTCTTAATTTAAAGATCCACTCGTATGTGAACATGAAGAGAAAGACGGCAGATAGAGATGAGTGGAGGCGTTATATACCACGGACCTGCCAGTGGACAGTTCACTGAGAGAGAGAGAGAGAGAACTCTTACCATGGTGTGACAGTGAGGGGGTGAGTCCATTCTCTGACCGGCTGATAACACCTGACCTTTGTTCAGCATCACCACGGGCTCGGGCTCCGGTCTGATGATTCTCTATGAGACGTAAACATTATGAGATTATACATTAAGTTATATATCAAGTACTGTATTAGAGCATAATAGTAATATACAGTTGGCAAGTGCTGAAACACGCAGGTAGGCTACTTCTAATATACATGTACATGTATAACATGCACCTGCATGCAGCACGCACGTAAGCTACTTCTAATATTTAACACGCAAGTGAATGTAACACGCGTGTAGGCTTCTTGTAATATCAACTGACCAGCAGTTACTATGCAATCTAAATGCAAAGTTGGATTTACACTTTTCATGATTTTAAATTCAATATAAACATTACCATATTGTGTTCTTAATTACTTCATTGTCCAATGGTTGTAGTGTTTGACTGTGGATCTGTCCGTGGTTGATTCGAAATCAACTTAAGACTGTCAAGTGCATCTTATGAAAAAAGAAACTGGGTTAAGTTCTTAATGTAGCAGAAAAATTTCAACTAAACATCTTGTTTTTTTCTATTTGTAGATATTTATTGTGTTTTGATATGGTCAGTTAAGACTCAGTTTAATATCATAGAACAGTAATCGAGTAGGTGTCTAAATAATGAAACAAACCATTTAAGAGCCTAATTTTATTTTATTTTCTTCAATAAAAACATATCAGAGTGGAAAGGATTTGAAGACGGCAGTTATTGATACACTGTAGGATATTTTACCTATATGCCACCGTTTCAGTCGATATTTTATGCTGTTCGTCCGACATTTAGGTACATTCTTATGATCCTTGGCATATAATGAACCTTAACTACAAACCAGACGGCAAAATAACAGTGGGAAAACCTAAAAGAAGATGAAAAGACAGCCTCGAAGAGCACCTAAAGGCTGCTGCAAGTAGTATTTATGGGAGAACAGAAGGAAGAAAAAGAAAGAACGTCGAGGAAATGGCGAAAATGCAGTTTTGTAGAGGAACATAGTATAAAAATCTTTAACTGGAACCAGCCCGAGAATGATTACATGACATGACATGAATTATCCTTGGGTAATCCATGTTGATCCAAGTATGATCCATAATGATTAGTGGCTAGTCCATTTGGATTCACGAATGATCCATGCATGATCCATTATGACGCATGTGTGATCCATGATGATATAGGCCTCATCCACGCGAAATACTTTAAAGAATATGAAAACAATGCACACAGAATTTCATCTAGATTCACCCACCCTCCTCCTGATGATTTTAGTGACGGGTTGTTGTGGACAACAGAAATGAAGACAACATCTGTAGAGCCAGTACATGAGTAGAGCAAAGAGGATCAACAACAGCGCAGCTCCAACCGACATCACGGCTATGATCCAAGGAGTCTTGAGTGCTGCGAAAATTAGACACGATACAGAACAATGCAGTGTAATTTAACAAATTAAGATACAATACAACGTAATACAGTGCAGTACAGGTTAGCGTACAGCAGTACATACTAGTGCAGTACAGGGCAGTACAGAGCGACTAAAAGAATTGCAGCAAAATATCATATGTAATTCAGTGCACTGTAATCGTACAGCAATGCAATGCCATGTAGTTCACTGCACTGTAATCATGCAGCAACGTAATGCGATGTAATTCAGTGCACTTTAATCAAACAGCAACGTAATAAGATGTAATTCAGTGCATCGTAATCATGCAGCAATGCATTGCTATGTAATTCAGTGCAACATAATGTAATGCAGTGCAGTTTAGTACAGTGGGATTGAGAGGGATACAGTAAATGTGATGCAGTTCAGTGCACCGTACTCATGTAGCGCAATGCATTAAGATGTAATGTTATGAGAACATCTCAGAAGCCATATTTTTTCCAATGGATATGTTATATCGATTGTTATTATAGCAGTATGGAAAAGGCAGACCTTTGCCTGACCATGTCTGATCATGTCTGATCATGTCTGACCATGCCTGACCATGACTGACCATGGTTGACCATGCCTGATCATGTCTGACCATGACTGACCATGTCTGACCATGACTGACCATGTCTGACCATGTCTGACCATGGCTGACCATGACTGACCATGTCTGACCATGACTGACCATGACTGACCATGGCTGACCATGTCTGACCATGGCTGACCATGACTGACCATGACTGACCATGGCTGACCATGGCTGACCATGTCTGACCATGTCTGACCATGTCTGCCCATGTCTGACCATGACTGAGGACTCATTAATATACAGTAAAGAAATATTCGCACAACTAATAGCCATATTTACTAAAAAGATAAACCGTGATTTAACATTGAACAGTGAACTTGTGACATTGAACAGTGAACTTGTAACATTGAACAGTGAACTTATTGTATAATATGGAACAGTGTAACACTGAACATTAAACAGTGTTAAACTGAATGTACCATTACATTGTACCAACATTGAATTACATTGAATTACATGAAATTACATATAATTACATTGAAATACAATTAAACCAACCCGTGGTTTATACCGCAGGTTGGTTTAAATATTATTTAAAATCTTCATATAATATTACCTTAAGAATTATTTTTTTCTATTATGCATAATTATGTGCAATAAAGACACGAATTTTAAATAAGATGATAAATAGAATAAAGCAGTAAATTCATAAATAATTACAAAATTCGTACTTCATGAGACTGCGATATAAAAATAATGGTGAATAATATATTGACAAATAATTGTAGCGATGAGAAATTGGAGGAAGAGTCGGATTTTCGCACGAGAGATGGTTTATTTGTTAGCTAATGGCATAATACATATGACATTTGCCATAATTTTTGAACGCCCTTGTATTTAGGTTATACTATATATTGTATTATAATATTATATTATATTATATTATACACTGTGGTTTTTATAATTGATACCCCTGATTATTTTTACTATAAAGTCGTAAAAAGTTAATCGATGTGCTTGAAATTAACACTACTTGACTAGCAGCCAATTCTATCAAACACAGAGAAATTCAGATTGAATATCTTTCATAACGTGAAAGTTATAGTTTTGCGAATATGAGTAGCTTCAGATTAGAAATTTCCAGTACAGGAGGAACACGGGCGTGTTACATGCAGCGTCCAATTATCTCTAGAAAAATAATAGCTAACAAGTAACATAAAATTTCTGCTAATGCTATTTTAAGAACAATCATTTCTTTTCAAAACGACGTAAATTACGTGGTGATATGTTCTTAATTGCCAAAGTTATTGAACCTTTAATGCACGCATTAGGTCATTAGTCCTGATACGATGAGAACGGAGCTACTGCAGCTGTGCTCTCTAGAACCACAGTTAAAATGACTTATTCGTTAACTCTCTACATGCAATGCATGCATTAAAAGTTCAATAACTTTGTAAATTTAGACCATATCACCACGTAGTTTACGTCGTTTGAAAAGAAACGATTGCTCTTAAAATAGCATTAGCATAAATTTTATGTGACTTGTTTGCTCGAGATAATTTGACGCTGCATGCAACACGCCCGTAATCCTGTACTGGAAATTTCTAATCTGACCCCACTCCTATTCGCAAAACTATAACTATAACACGTTTTTAAAGAAATTCAAACGAAATTTCTCTTGGTCTGGTATAATTGGCTGCTAGTCAAGTACTGTTAATTGCAAGCACATCGGTTGACTCTTTACGACTTTATAGTAAAAATAATCAGGGGTATCAGTTATAAAGAACACAGTGTACTCTATTGTTATATTATATCATTATTGCTACAGCGTCAGAGCGACAACCCTGCTCCTATCCATTTGAGACCTAATGACATTAACAGTATTGAATTCATTGAGTATTGAAGGATATAGCTTACTAGACACATGGTAAAATATCTCTTATTAATGAACGGCAAAAGCGAAACTTACTTTCATAGACAGACTTCCCAGTAGTGGTTGAGTTCCAGCCACCCTCACCACCAATGAGGGTTGTAGTAGGTTGACCCCACACCCAGCTAGGACTTGAACCACCCGGCCACTGGGTGGTTACACCCCCAGGTCCAGTTACACCCCCCGTGGGTCCTGAAACACCCCCGGACCCAGTTACACCCCCTGTGGGTCCTGAAACACCCCCAGACCCAGTTACACCCCCTGTGGGTCCTGAAACACCCCCGGACCCAGTTACACCCCCTGTGGGTCCTGAAACACCCCCGGACCCAGTTACATCCCCTGTTGGACCACTGACGGGAGTGGTTGGTCCTGGTGGACCAGATACTCCGCCTGAAGGACCACCAGCTGATACCGATGACCCACCTGGACCCGTAGGTCCGCCAGTGGGTCCACTTATCGGAGTGCTAGCACCAGAAGGACCGCTAATTCCTCCTCCAGGTGTGGATACCCCAGGCCCTCCCCCTGGTGTTGATCCACTCCCTGGTGTTGCCCCACTCCCTGGGGTTGCTCCACTACCTGGGGTTGCTCCACCGCCCGGGGTTGCTCCACTCCCTGGGGTTGCTCCACCCCCTGGGGTTGCTCCACTCCCTGGGGTTGCTCCACTCCCTGGGGTTGCTCCACCGCCCGGGGTTGACCCGCCCGCAGGCCCTGACACTGTCGACCCGGTTGACGGGGTTTTTGTTGGAGTTGGTCTCCTGGTCAGTGACGTCGACGACCCCTGCTGATTGTTCGGGCTGGACCTCGTCCCCTGGCTGGCACTCACTGATGGCCCCGTTGGGACACTGCCTCCTGACGCCCCCTGGGTTGTTGGAGGCCCCGGGGTCAGTCTGACGCTGGGAGAGGCCACGGTAGGTGTCTGTCGGGTGACGGGGACAGGGGTGACTCGTCTACCTGAAGTAGTGCTCTCACTCATTGTCTAAGAGTTCAAGTCGAAACTGATGAAAGACGTTTAATCCTGGACGTGTGATGATAATAGTTTAGCTGAATTTAATGTCAAATCTATTGTCTCACATGTATTCCAAATTCAGCAGTATAGTTTTGGAATTGAACCTTGAAGTTGTGTTTGCTTTTGCTGTTTCTGTAAAATCTGATAGGAAATCTTTTACTGGTGAGTTTAAAGTAAAATTTAAAAGTATTTCCTTGCGTTATTTGATCTGCAGAATATCGTTGCATAAGTAAGCTACAGTATATTATGCTGCAGAGTGTTTATTCAGAAAAACACACGTGAGCAGAAGATCAATTTTAGCAAGATAAGACATATTTTGTTGTAGGAAAAGATACTATTTATAAATTATTATTCAGTGTTTAGATGGTTACTATTAGTTGCTCATTCACCGGTCCAGTGTAAGTTTAAGATGACATCGAGTGTATGTTCAATAAATTATGTAACTGAACGCTCAACTCGCCCTAGAGAGATTTAACGCGTATCAGAAGCAATCATTTAAAATCGGCGACACACGTTGAGCTACTGAGACTAACTGACGCTCTACACACATAGTGAACTATTGGAATTTACTTGCCATTCACAGTGGTACTAAAAATGCACGACTTAGACACAAAACATGGGTATTAATTTTAGACTTTTAAACCCGCTGTTATACCTCAATGAGTAAATACTGAGCTAACGCCGGGCAAAGTTAAGTTTAGCGTTAGCTTTGCAGGTTGAAGGCGCCATTAACAACAGCGAGCCCTGAAATCTGAACAGCACACCTTCTTTCAAATGTAACGATTATAAATAAAGATGTTCTTTCAACACAATTATGTATTAGCATAATATAATATATAATATAATAACACACTACTATTATATTACTTTTCTGGCTGGAGCCAGTGGCGATGTCGGTAAGATATTCGACCGCGGATCAGTATGTAAGGGATTCAAATCCTGGGCTCACCCGTCAGTGACATTGCTTTCCAGTGAAGAAATTGACGTTAACATTAACCTTGGCATTTTTACATATGATAGTAAATTGATCAATTACGTTGATATGTATCAATGTAATATCACTGTTAAATCCTTTAGGCAATTTATTCCATTTTCCGTGTAACTATTAAAAGGTCCTGCGAATGTCAGAGGTTTTACTCTCAGATCAGCGCGGTCGGGACCGCATACCCGCGAGAGTTCAATGCACAACAGGGTCTGTCATTTAAAACTTCATGACATTATCTACGTTATCACTGTCGTTATCATTACTATCTACAGTATATTATTATTACGTTATATATCTAGTGTAATAGCATTATTATTGTCTTTTGTCTGCTACAGAATTTTAATTTCACTTCAAGTCCAACGTAAATCGATTAATTAAACTTATTAACGTGTACACTTCTAGATATCTGTTTGACACACTGTGTTTCTGGGAATATTTTTATTTTATTTCATTTAAATGTTTATTTCTATTTGTATTTGTCAGTGATTTGGTGTTGATGCTGAAATAAACACATGATATATATATATATATATATATATATATATATATATATATATATCGTTACTACACTCTCAGCTTCGTCCAAATTGACTAATTACAAAATTTGGATTCCCTAGCATTTTCATCTAATAAATACAGAATCTTGCTCAAATGTCTTAATGACTTTCATCAATATTCTATATGCTATACTAAATAACCTATAGCATATAGAATATTGCTGAAAAATAAACAAAAGAAATATATTTGTGCAAGATTATGTATTTATTACATGAAAATGAACCAAAAAGAACCAAATGAACCTTTATATAAAAACCTATAATAAATTAAATAACCGATTGAAATTAATAACATTTACGTCCACTGACAGGCCTAGTATTCCAATTACGGGTTCTTCCTCAGGAGCTGATTGGGCTAAAACAAGAGCCTCAGCTATCCCGTAGAGTAACAGCCTGGCCCTATCTCACTGAATGACAACATGACGGTATCAACTGTCTGCTATAGGTGGGGCGACAGTTAAGCCCTATTTAGCGCACAGTGAGCCTACAATAGAGGTTTCGCCTACGTTTTCAAAACAAGTTTTGCCTCTTCAGTTGCTCTCAAACTTTTCTCTTTGCGAAATTTAAAGAAAGAAATTGTTATATTGTTCAAATTTGATAGAGAATCTAGAATTGTCAATGTGTATAATATTCCAGGATAAAAAAATTGTTCGTTTATTTTTAAAGCTTTGAAGACTACGTAGGTTATGAGTCAGTTCTTAGATCTACTAAGATTTCTAGCTTTAAAATTAATGCAATGATAACATTTTCATTGACATTTAGGTTTTAAAAGGAAAATAATAACGTATGCTTCCGCACATTGAAATGTTATGTAATGCCTAATTTTCAAGAACTTTCTTTTAGTAATTTCATTAAACTATTACTCCCCCCTCTCTATACAAACACAGATACACACACACACATACACACACACACACACTCATATATATATATATATTATATATATATATATATATATATATATATATATATCTTAGTGCATTGCCTATTGGCAGGTCCATGGTATAAAAGCTAAAAAAGCTAAGGTTTCCTCACTCAAAAGCGACGCCAATGACGGGAGAGCCCATGATTTGAACACCGCACCTACTGATCCGCGGTCGAGTATCTTACCGACTTCGCCACTGGCTCCAGCCATATATAAGAGTGGAGGCGTTATACGTGCCTCCACTCTTCTCTGTCTTCCGCCTTCATCTTCATTTCCACGTATGAGTGGGTCTTTAAATCATCTAACATACCTAATCTCGGCCTGCCCCTGCCTCTTTTTCCTTCCATTCTACCTTCTATGACCTCTTTTATTATACCTTCCCCCTTAGAATATGTCCTATCCAACTCTTCTTCCTATTTCGTAATACATTTATCAACTGTCTATCTGTGCCAACTCTCTCTAGAACTCCTCATTTGTAGCCTTTTGAGTCCAACTAATCCTCCCCATTCTTCTCCAAATCCACATTTCCAATGCCTCCAGTTTCTTAATATCTTCCTTCTTTAAGGTCCATGTTTCACAACCATACAATAGCGTGGTCCAAACCAAAGTTTTCACTTTTTCATCTTTATCCTTGTATCTTTTTTCTATATATATATATATATATATATATATATATATATATATCGCTTACAAGTGAGGAAATTGACGTTAACCTTAGCTTTACCACTTTACCAGCGCTTTTATATATACACACACATACACACACACACAATTAATAAAGGCTGGATAAAGTAGCCAATAGACAGTCCCTAAATATCGTCACCGATCTAGTTCGACGCTTTGCAGCTTGTCTGCTTGCCTTCAGTATGGAAGCCCCTCTTCAATGGGGCTTGCATCTAATAGACTAATATATGTGTTACGTTACAGCGGGTTTGTTAGGATTCCACAGAACATAGGGAAATAGGAGCGAAGAGAGGAAGAAGGTCCATCGAGTGTGACCGCTGCATAGATTCGACAACCCTGATTACTACAGCGGAAAGTGAAACCGACTTAATCAATACTTAACATTAAATATTGACTGTATGACTAAATTGATATCAATTATAGTTATTAAAAAATTAAAATCAATATATATATATATATATATATATATATATATATACATTTATATTTATATATATTTTTTAATGCTAATAATCTTCAAGGAAAGATGATGAGTATTAATTATAATCAAAATGTATTAATTATATTAATAATTAACGAGCAATAATTGCTATCAATTTGTGTCCGTTAATTTTTATATTCGTGCAATTATTTATCATGCGTAAATTGAGGCCATACGTACAACAGCTACATATACCGTATTTAATGACTGAATTGCTCAAAATATTGCTAAAAATAAATATTGCTAATTTTAAGTAATTTAAATGAATATAAATATTTTTAAAGAGTTACTGACATTTGGAAGTAGGTTGATTTTCTCCAAAAGTATTAACCAATTATTATTTAAAAGCCACTTTTTATCCTGCGATTATCTCAGTACAAACATAAAATATTCTTTTAAGCCGTAGGTTATCAAGGTTTTCCAAATAAATTTTTGATTTATGTTTATATATCTGTTTGTTTCTGTTTATAATATAGTACCTGCTGTTATAAGCCTATATTTTGTGCCCTCGCGTCCATTTCATTGTCACCGCTACAACAGATGAAATGGAAATGATCAAAAGAAAAGGATCAGCTCGTCTCCTGATACTCCAAAGAAGCACTGGTTTCAGTGTTTTCACTGGTTTCAGTGTTTTCACTGGTCTCAGTGTTTTCACTGGTCTCAGTGTTTTCACTGGTTTCAGTGTTTTCGCTGGTTTCAGTGTTTTCACTGGTTTCAGTGTTTTCACTGGTTTCAGTGTTTTCACTGGTTTGCACGAAACTCAAAACGTTCTTCTAATCCAACGTTGAACATCTTCAAGAAAGACTTTTGTGGTCTACAATTATGGGCGCTGCTTTTTAATGTCGCTACACAATAATACGCGTATTATATGCCGAGTTTTAATTGTTAACATTTTTAACTGCTCTCTGTATGTATGCATGTAATTGTATAGTAAGGCCTTTAGATTAGCTTCTAAAGAGTTCTTTGGCTCTGCTGTGAACGGTTAAGCTATGGTTTCAAACCCTAGGGTTATAGTAACAGGCTGTCAGACAGGCTGCCTATTGACAGCGATGTATTAAGTGACAACTTGTGACCAACGGTATTCAAACTGTACGAGATCATTTGTCAAAAACTAAAATGGATAATTCAGTGACGTCTTTGATAGCATCCTCGGATGTAGAAAGGGACTTGAAATGTTTATAAAATTAATGTGATTAATATGATTATCC
>CAJHZI010000716.1:347500-477500 GCA_905160935.1 Enchytraeus crypticus
ACGTGAGGCACATCTCTACCACATACGTACGTTTGTCATCGTCAAGACAGCGATATGACAGTTTCTTACAGCAGAACACTTCCTTTAACCATTCTAACTTAAAGATATTTATCCACTTCGCCTCTGTAACGACAAGATTGAATGACTTAGGCTTATAGATCCAAAACGACCTTTGAGTCTTTGACATTGCGCACCTTGGAGCTGACAGCAGTTGAATATCATCTAATAATTAAGCAACACCTCTCGATTGTTGCTGAATTTGGCCTTTTGGGATTGTTTTTGCGATGGTGATAGCAGAAATTATTTAATTAATAATTGATAAGCTATCTTATCTTGGTCATTACTGTAATATTGTTAAATTATTATTTTACTTAAAGATTTGATATAGATGGGTGTTCATAGTGCTCAATAGTGTCATGAAGAATTTTCCAAAATAGAAGAAGGAGAAAACTGTTGCTAATGTAAACTGGTTTGTTTACATTTGTAAATAGGCTGAGGTAAAAGTATGAAAATTATATTCAAATATTTTCTTAAAAATAAATTGCCTAATTGATTATTTTTCATATGCAAAATATAGATAATAAGAGTGATTTTCTATAGTTTTATTGCTTACAGGTGTGTTGGAATTTGTTAAGTATATTTAGTCTTGAAAGCATAAGCTTGTGAAATGTTGGTCTTTTGCTTTCACATGTTCGGACAAGTGCAGGATTCGACTACCTTCTTTATTTGCTCACGGGGTTGTGAAGTTAAAAATTTTATTTTTAAATTTATTTATTTACAAATACAGAAAATATACTACATGCAAAATCTACAGCACTTAGTAAAATAGCATGTGCAAACAAAATAAAATGCGAGCATTAAATAACAATTGAACATTTTATTTTAGAATGTTTTTTGGAGTGTTCCCAATTGGCAATTTCTGTACGAAAAGCATAAAAAGCATAAAATCATGCCATAGAATGTAATATTACAAAGTATAATTAGTAAGTGAAATGCAAAATGATAAGAATCTGATATGTATTTGAGCTCATGAACACATGTTTGTTTCTAATATCAATCTATCTGTTAACTTATCTACTTTAGTTCAAAATTGATATTTTAGAATGTTCAAAATTGATATTTTAGAATGTTGTAATTGTTTGCAGCTAACTCTATATATTAAAAATTCTATTTCATACACTAGATCTAGCAATATTATTAAGTAGCTGTTCTACAGATATAGTAGTAGTATAAATACTTTTTACAACGGCTGCTTAATTATAAAAATTTCAATTATATATAATTTAATATAATTGCAATCAATAATTTATGACAAATTTAATATTTATGAGTTAACAGTAATTAGTGAATTAATAATTAAGTGTAAATCTAACAAGTATTCGAGTAGCTATACCACCCATCAGCATTGAGATCACTACAGGAGTAGTCATACCACCCAATCAGCATTCAGATCACTGCAGAAGATCTACATCTACTATACAATGAGGCAGGGTTTAAACAGAGAGACAACGTCTGAGTATCAGCGCAGCTATGATGAGGGGAAATTCCACACTTTCCCGGAGAATTATCAGACGAACCTTGATTTCAGAGTGCAGCAGAAAGGCAGGTTCCAGAGACACGTTAGGGCGCCATTCGAATGGGATGAAAACGAATGGTTAGTATTGATGTTTATTTGTATTACATCGATGCAATGGTCAGACGGTTTTAAGTGATGGCATCCTTGAAGTTATATACCTTCTTTCATCGCTTGTTTAAAATAGTCATTTGCTGATGTTCAAGTTTTATATCTGTGCAAAATATTATTAAACTCTTAAATCATTTGAAAGGACTTACATAGTGCATGTAGTGTATATCCTAGAGGTATTACAGGTTCTGTATAGCCTAAGGCTTAGTAAATGTATCAACTATTTCTAAAGTATTAATAACATTACCCAAGTGTAAAGTATTCTACTTTGACGTCCTTGACATCTTCATTGGGTGAAAAATCTGATGTTGACTCTTCATTGTATTGTTGCATTGATTTCAGAATTCTTTGTTATTCTAATTTTTGTTAAATTTTTCATAATTGGTTAAAAATTTTATTATGAAATGGCCAAGTTTGTAAATGAAGAATTTATTCAAAATTTTCATGCAATATTAAATGTGTGCATATTCTGGTATTGAAATAATTTGTATATATATTTATTATTCTGTTGATATAAATCATAGTTAATGGCAGGGATATTGTAATAAATCTTTTTCCCTTAAATCCAAGTTTAACCAGGGTCGGGATATGAATAGACTTTCTCCAGTCCTCTCTGTCCCATACCATATCATCAGTCAATCTCCTAAGTTTATCCATTCGTTTAAGTTTTTGTAGCAATTTCTGGAGCCTAGGCGCTCGCCAACTGAATGCCCTTTTTGACGTTGGTTTGGATCTAGTTTTTATGTCGCCTTCTACGACACGTCCATATTTACACGGTTGGTCTATCCTTCAAGCAACCCGGACACAACATGGGGATGATAAGGTTAATAAACAATTGTAATAAATAAGTAATTTTAATTAAGTAGCTCTATTACTTTAAATACTAAGTGCCATTATATCCTCAATGCAACATAAATGATACTATACAAGCAAGATTTTTGTAGTAATAATTCTGGCGAATGAGTAATAAACAAATATAAAGTCCATAAGTCAATTTAACTTCATTTCAATATTGCATAGATCTAGTTAATTAAAATAAAATATTTGCTAGTTAAGTTTGCTATTAAGTCTACGGTATTATTTATCTTCATGTTCTAAAGTTTTCTAATATTGGGAATATATACCTGTTAGCTTAAACTATATATATGGTATAACATTCATACATTTAAAAATGCTTTAATTTGTTAATTAATTCACATTAATGTAATTAAATATTATTTCTACTAATGTAATTAAATTTTATAATTGCTGCTTGTTTCCTAAACATTAATCATCCACTAGGGTAAAAGTCAAATCCAAGTTTAATGTCAGTTTCCTGCTCGATAGCTTGTCAGTGATGGAAGGAGTACTGGAATTGAACCCTGCACCTACTGATCCACTGTCAAACAATATGCCAACAAGTCACCAGCTCAGTCCACATTGACTAGCTATGACTGATTTATATGTGCGCAAATAAATAAATAAATAAAACAACTGAAATAAATAAATGAAATAAAATAAATAAAATAAAAATAAAATAAAGATAAAAATAATAATAATAATAAATAAATAGATAAATATAAAATAAAATAAAATAAAATAAAAAAATAAAAATAAAAAAAATTAAATAAATAGGTACGAGACGGAGTCTGACATCAGTTGCGACGAGACGTTTCAGAGTCGTCGACGGCTACAGCCGCTGTCCAAGTACAAGCACGACAAGCTCAACCGCATGTACCATGAGCGACTGGAGAGAGGTTACGACCCCTACGCCTCCCGCCCCCGCACTGCCTCACCCCCCAACCAATCTGCGTCACCTGGCAACCGTCGCCATGGTAACCGTAGCGATGGGGAGGAAGTGATGGGGGGTGGGGATGGTTCAGGTGGGGGGCGGAGAGATATTTATATTCATTATGATGACGATGATGATGAGGATGGAATTGGTGAGTATAGAGAAATTATTTGTAAGGTTTCTAAGTTGTTTATCATTGATCAGAGATATATGATGTTGAAAGTTAAGTGTTGAGTCGTTTTAGGTCAGCGTCTTTGAAATGTTCAGCTGACAGTCATGAATAATAATAATAATAAAGGTTTAACGTCTGTTTCCTCATCCAGGGATGATGTCAGGGACGTTATGAGTTTGGGATGTGAATGGTTTTTCATTGCAATCTAGATAGATACTTAGCCAATGTACCACAGGCAATCTGTTAGGTTGTAGTTCCATTGTGTAGGAGGGATATAATATGCCTGCCAATCAATGGAGAATAAAATTATTTAAATATCTATTTCATAATGTTTCGATTCGATGCGTAGTCTGTAAATAACTACTATTACATTTAATGATAAATCGCATATAATTATCATTAGATAGCCAGTTGGTAGGGCGTATGTCTGATATTCAGGGGACTAACTCAGGGCATTAAGTTCAAATTCTTATCTGACTCTATACTCCGTGCAAGATGCTGCTTACCATTCATGACAGTATGTGACTCTTCTTCCAAGACGATTTCGATGAAGTTTTATTACTGCAACTCGTTGATATGTGCAGATAGGTCAAGGTCAATGGGCGATATTCAAAAACAGCGCAGAAGGTCTGCCTCAAGGTCAAGGGCTTCGAGATCAAGACCAATGACAGACCCTGGACCGTTTGTGCCCTATGGAAAGGCTAATAATTCGACAGAGGTCGCTCAGAAGAAGACTCACAATGTCAGAGCATCTGATCAGGTATTGATTATTGATTATCAGAGCATCTGATCAGTTATTGATTATCAATTATCACAGCATCTGATCAGGTATTGATTAACGATTATAACTATCAGAGCATCTGATCAGGTATTGATTATCGATTATGATCGATTGTATCAGCTATTGATTACTCTGCAGCTTTGAAATGCAGCCAGTCCTAACTTTCTTCTACGTTAGAAAGAAAAAAGAATTATAATAACATGTGCTGCAGTAAATTGTGGTTTAGTTTGTACTTGCTGTAATTTGTCTTGTATGGTGGACACCGTTCAGCATTATATTCATTTAACAAGGGTAGATATGAGAGTTATATTGCTCAAGAGACCAGCGTCATACATGTATCTGTTGAGCCCTTTGAGAGGCTGCCTAAACAATTATTATGAATGACTAAATATTAGATAATTGTAATCGGACAATCAAAGTTAGATTATTTTATATTGCATGCTACGTGCAGATGAAAATATCATGGATAGAAGTTCTTCTTATTATTATTATTATTATTAGTGTTATTATTATTATTATTATTATTATGTTCACCCAATCTGAAAACCTAAAGCGAACGAAAGTTATTATTTATCTCTAGGAAGTAGTTTATGTTCTTGATTGTTTAGCAGGTAGAGTGGGTATAGTCTATTTCTAATAATAATAGTAATAATAATAATTATTATTATTATTCTATCAACAGGTGCACCAATCAGCACTTCGTGCTCAGCATCGTCTGCGTGATCAGCAGATAGAGAACTCAGAGTCCAGGCGCAGGATTCAAGAATCCGCTAAAGCTGACGCGTCACGCAACTCCATGTCCCACTCCACTTCCTACGCACCAGAGGGCGTGCGTGGCGGCCCCTACGGGATAAACGCTGATGGTTCTAAGGGCAGAAAAGGAAGCTCAAACAAAGATGGAGCCTATAGTCACGGCGTTACCATGGATGCAGATGGCAACGTGGTACCATGGCAACGCGGTGGGTCAAGGTCGCCGTATATTCCAGACGGAAGTGGAACGAGGAGATGGGTTACGGAGTATGAGAGAGAATACCGAGCTGCTCCTCCTCCGCGAGGGACCATGTCCATACCTGGAGCAGGAATTCCTCAGGACCCGGATTGGGCTAGGAGAACTGTGGGCGCCAGCTATCCCCCCAATGATCCTGTAGGATTTGGGCTGTCGTATGGGCGAAGACTGAGAGATCAGGATATAATACCAGCGATATAAGTGTGCTGGAGACGTCCCTGACATTGTTTTACGTTTGTGATGCCGTTCCTTGATGACACTATTGTCTCGCATCAGGTTCTGTTTTGCCATATTCTGGTGTTTGTTTAGCTCGCTGTTTAATTACTGAGTTATTAAGATTAATTAAAACTTTTGTAAAAACCACTGTAAAACTTTTGCTGAATTCACTAGCCTACCATTAGAGCATTCCTCTTCAAGTATGACGACTGAGCCATGAAAGAGTTTGTATCGCTCCAAGATACATCTAAACATATCAAATATATTTAATGCATTACCTGTTCTAGTTGTTTCTTTCAACGCAATCAGTTGATGGTGTGTACTGTGTTGAATTCACAATATTTTTTAGTTTCGTGACAATAATGATTAACTTGCACATATAAATCTGCAAGTCTTTGTTTTGTCTCTGCCAGTAAATAGAGTACAAAATGTTCTTATACATATGGCTTAACCAATGATAATATAAATTTAAAATTATGTCGATATTTATGATTTACTGTGTTGTTTTCAACTTTTCATGAGGTGATTTCTAGGCTAGTGTTTTAAGAGTGCTGTGATCTTAGATTGAGATTTATTTTATACATTTTTACAAGGTTAGATGTATTTATTGTTATCTCAAACATGTACGTTTATTGTTTATCTTACTTCTGGTTTGCTGTTACTGTTAATTATTTGCTAGCATATTTTTCTTTAAAGCATGCATAGATTTAATTTTTAGGTTTGCCAGCTTTTAGATCTGAGATTTTCTTTAAATGTATTCACTGTTTGAACGATGTCCTATCTGTTTCAGAAAATGTATAATGTTACAATACAATGACCTCGGTGAATAATTTACCCTAAAATGATATTTGTGAATAATTTTTAAGTATAGAGATAAAGGCTGTTTGTTAGAAAAACACTCGTAAATAGAAACTGCTGTTATTGTTACTCAGAAGTTGAAATTTGTTGTTTTGGTGCTGCTAGCAATGGTTTTAGAATTGAATTCAACGAAAGAAATCCCAACATAAAGACACATCATGCAAACATCAACGTTGAGTGCTGGTAGCATAACGTCAGGCATTAAGTGTCGCATCTAGAGGTCCTGAGATCAATTTCCTGCAGAGCTTATCTGAGAGTAATATCTCTTACACGTATAGAACTGACAATATGGACAATTGACCATAAAATGTCAATAACGGTTTAAGCACTTGATATTAAGTTATCGAAATTACTATAGGTTTTCATTTCACTGTAAGGTTTGTTTAATCTTTAAAACTTCAACTCACTCAGAAATCAAAACCAGACCTATGAAGCCAACATATAAATATCTCGTAACCACTGTGCCACCGAGACCGTTTGCAGTGATTTATTAGTTTTCAGAGATTAGAGCTTTCTCTCTCTGTCTTTTTATATTCCTGTTGCTATTATTTCAAACTTTATCAACTGTTATTTCTTTTGATTGTATTGCATGTTTATTCCGTTTGCCTAGTTATCTTTCAATTTGTATGATTGAGGGGTGGTCAACTAGATAGGTTACTTGTGACGTCTTTGACGGCCTTGTTTGTGTATGTCACTGTATATTTTGAGTGTATTGAAATAATAGTTCTCTCTTTCTCTCTCTCTCTCTGTAGAACCACTCATCTGCCACCAAGGCCGTTTGCAGTGATTTATTAGTTTGCAGAGAGTAGTGCTATCTTTTTTTTTCTCTCTCTCTCTTTCTCTCTCTTAGTAAAACCACTGTAGCCTGGTTGATAGACATTGTTCACTTGTCTCTCTGCATCCTGGTATCTCTCTCTCTCTCACTTTGACTCTTGTGTCTAATCTTGTATCTCTCTACATTTTACATTGATGCGCCCTCAAAAGGCAACAATTACTAATAACCATGGAGAGGAAGGAGGAAATGGGTCTCAAACAAGCATCTGTGCTTCCTGACCCAGTGTGCCGTTATGTTTATGTTTTGTTTATGTTTAGACTCTCTCTCTCTCTTTTAATGATTTATTCTGATTTTCCTGTCGTGCTATTTGTGTGTGAGCTGAACTCTCTACTGATATACTCGTGAAATAAAACCGATATGATTATTTCAAAACTCCTATAAACTTTTTAAAAAATTCTTTGTTCCTTCAAGAAGTCAACCAACGCCTATCAGTTGATTTATCTGTAGACTGAAACACACTGAAGCAGAAATGTGACTATTGACCAATGTAATACAAAACTAATACAGTAAATGAGATGAATTTTATTTGTAACAGATCTCGATGAGTTTGAACCAATAAAATTCTGCTACTGATTAGAGTACACTGTTCATAAGGCATACATACAGTATTGATTATCAGAAAGCAGAGATAGAATAGCGTAGTCTATAGCAACGTTGTCTTATAAGCTGAAGGTAGAGGGTTCAGTACAAAGCCACGCCCATCACTAATCTAATAGGCTACAGAAGAGTTTTATGTCAGTTTCATCTCTAGAATGTATATCAGTGATGAGAGAGCCTGGGATCTGAATCCTGTACCTACTGATCTGCAGTAGAAAGCCTGATAGATTAGTTGACTAGTTTAGCTAACAGATGAAAAACTTGACAGTTCTTATCTATGTGCATATACAGTGCCAATAGGCCCCTAATACCTCAACACAAGTATCTACAGAGATGCGCACAACTTTTAAGTGTCCACTAACACACGCATATAACTGTGCACAGATATCTACACATACACACATGCGCTGGTATTAGTGTTGTTTGCCCAAGTGGCGAAATAAAGATATATAATTAAAGATATACAATTAGATTAACTTTGAGATGTGAGATTAACGATAGATATATGTCGTAGGTTTTATTGACCTAAACGACAGCAGAATCAGGCAAACAGAAATTTAACCCAGCAATTAAATTGATTCAATTTTCTAATTGCAGTAATCTCATAGATATAGGATACCTGTGAAAACAAAACAGACAATGAACAACAAATGAAATATAGCACCAAACTTGAGTCATGGCAATAAATAGTAAAAAAGCATTGACGAATAGAATGAGTGAATAGTATAGTATATCAAGTTTGCTATACTATGAACAGTTTAATGGACTAGATATGTTAAACTCTCTGATATAGACTTGACAAAGAGGTTCTTCACGTAACTCTCGTTTTGCAGGAACACTGATTTAGTTTTATTACCATTTAGTTCAAAATAAAACTCTTAGTCACTGAGCTATATTGTAAAGCATTAAATCTTCATTAATCACTTCATATGTAGGTTTCTATCTTCTGCAACAAAGATCTACAGAAATAAAGTCTGTCACTTTCTGAGTAATCAATTGATCAACATAGTGAAATCTTAGTAGAGTGAGTAAAATGTACAGTAAAAAATATAAAAAAGAAACTGCATCTTATAGCACAGAATGCACTCATTAAATATCAAGCACCATTTACACGATTAATAACTCATTTATAGTTAGTTACTCATTTGATCAATCCAGTGAAAAAACAACATATGATCTGAGTTGATATGCAGCTATAGGCCTCACGCTAAGATGTGAGAGTATGCTTTCAACAACAAAATTAACTCGATGTGCGTGTATACAAATAGTATTAAAATCAATTTAAGATTATATTTTATTCACAGAAAGCAGAACTATCAGTATCCCACAGAAACTAGTCCATTTATCCAGTATATTTAGCGATCAAAGAGATAATCCTTCGAAACAGCTCTATTAGCCGATAATACCCAAGTTGTTCATTTATTTAGATCGACGTGAAGATTTATTATTAAGCTGATCTATCCGGCGACCTCCGTCCTCAGTAAAATCTCAAGGACACTGTCCCAGGCGAGGTCACCGTAATCACAGGCCTGCACCTCTTTGCCGATACCCACGAGTGATCGTTTGAGCGCGTCCTTACTGCTCGTGTACACCATCTTCTGCTTTATCGTCGCGTTCTCTGGGCTCCTGCGATCAATCAGTAAACCAATCAATCAATTAATCAATCAACTCTTAGGATTCCTGCGATTAATCAGTCGATCAGTCAACCAATCAATTAATTAATCAATCGACTCTTAGGATTAGTGCGATTAATCACTCAACCAATCAATCAATTAATCAATCAACTCTTAGGATTCCTGCGATTATTCAGTCAACCAATCAATCAATTAATCAATCAACTCTCAGGATTCCAGCGATCAGTCAACCAATCGATGAACTAATCAATATATGAAACAGAAATTATCAAAACATTATATTCTATTTCAAGGTAATCGTCCCTGCCTGCCCATATGTGGCAATCATTAAATAATGAAGATAATGATATAAAGGTTTAAAGGTTGTTTGCTCAGCCATGGATGATGTCAGGGACATAACATAATTAAATAGATTAACATATATATAGTTTATCAATAGCACCCATATTAGAGCATCCACAGAGCACAAGATAAGGGCATTCACAACTATATCAGAGCACCCAATAGGAGCACCCACAAAAGGGACGTAAAATAATTGGACAGTTTATCAGTAGCAGACACATCAGAGCACAAAATAAGAGCATTCGCAATCACATCAGAGCATCCAATAAAAACACCCACAACAATGCATCCAATATAAGCACCCACATAAATGCATCCAACAAAATGCTCAAAAAATAGAGTGTTACTTTAACATCCAATAAATGCACAAAAAAGATAGTGCAACCTTAGAAAAGTTTCTCAGAAAAATAGAGTGCTCCTAGTTAACATGAAAAAGTTCTCAGAATTGTCAACAAACCAGAGGAAGAAGACCAGCTTGGTTCTGTTCTGACCGTCCTTGAGTTTAAACTGAGCGTCAAACACAGCATAGCGACACTCTCTTTTATCCTCTGCCTCCTTCATATCCTCAACAAAATCGTCAAATGATGCACCTGCAATAAATCAATCAATAAGTTCAATGTGACCTAGAGATATTAAGTTTTATCCCATATTTCCGTTCTTTCCTCACCAATGTCAAAAAGGATGAACCAGGATTTCTCATGAGCTTTTACTTCTATCACTTACTCAATAAGTTGCCAAACGATATGCTTATAAACTGAATACAGCAATAATAGTAATAATAATAATAAAGGTTTAACGTCCATTTCCTCATACAAGGATGATGAGGAGGATGTTGAGTAACAACTCAACTGCCTCAAAAACTCCATAAATAGATTAAACTTTTCAAATCCTGGTAAGGATAGTGTCCAAATCATGCAAGTTATGCATTCTTGATACTCTAAATATATCTGGACATTAACCCCATTTAGTCTCAATCCTTTTACTATTCCAGATTACACCAGATGCATAAGGCTTAGAATTACATATTTCCCTTCCACAAACTAACTCACTCTCTCTCTCTCTCTCTCTCTCTCTCTTGCTTTTTCTCTCTTAATAACTCTAAATTCTAGATTTTTATGACTAGATTTTTATAAATAATTTTCTCATATATTTTTTCACTACTTAATAAGAGTCAATGGTCAATAAAGCTAAAGCCAAGGTTAACGTCAGTTTCCTCACTCGAAAGCGATGTCCGTGATGCACGAAACCAGGATTTGAACCCTGCACATACTGATCCGTGGTCGAGTATCTTACGGACTTCGCCATTGGCTCTAGCTACAAACAAATAGCAACATCAAACAGCCAGTGAAGCACGGAAAAACTAACTGGGTGGAGCCGTCTTAAGAACGTGGATTTCCTTGAGATCAGGCGTCAGAGAATAAACGAGATAACGAAACTTGTGCCCCAGCTTGATGTCATTGAATGCCGTCACACACTCCTGCTTCACAGAAACACCCGACGCCTGCGAAACAAAAATATATATATTACATAGGAATTAATGAATAAATGGAATAAATAGATATATATTACATAGGAATAAATGAGTTTACCAATGTCAGAAAGGGCATTTGGTTGGTGAGAGCCTAGGCTCCAGAAAATGCTACAAAAACTTTAACGAATGGATGAAAAGTCTATTCGTGTCCCGACACTGGTCCAACTGGGATTTAAGGGAAGACAATGATGATAGGATTAAATGGGTAGACAGGATTATTTTCTCAGGGAATTACACCCCTGTTCAGTAAATGTCAGTCAAAGCAGAGGAAGGTACAGGCGGCCCACCTCATCATAAGCAGAATCCCCAAGGATAATGGTTCATCATGTTAAATGATTCAAAGATTCACTCTAATGTGGACATGAAGAGAAAACGGAAGACAGAGTGGAGGCATTTTATACCATGGACCTGTCAGTGGGCAATGCAATAAGAGAGAGAAGAATAAATATTTTTAAATAGTTTAATATATATATCACGTCTCCTGACATACTGATCCAAAAAAATTGATCTGAGTTTTTTCAATATTTCCGTTACTTTTTGATCCCCCAATAAATTAATTATTATTTGGAGCTCACAGTCCAGTCAGCTGAAGCTGCATTATTTCATTGAACTGAATGATACCCATTAGGCCTAAAAATTCTTATCGAGTTGATTTAAAAAAGGATGTGAGATTGACACCTCATATATCTCAACATTTTTACTGCATTTTTCCAAAACAGTTGTGACTTAACCCTATAAGTAGATGATGCTAGAGAATAAGATAGGTTTAAAGCAGCATTGAATTTGTTTAATTTTTTCAAGGGGTCAAAGGGGAGGGTCAAAGATTTACTAGGGGATCATTAGGACTTTACCATGCGAAGGGATTGAAAACCGGCCCCCTGAAGGACTTTAGGTCAGGGTAGTCATACAACTGCCAATGGGAATCGAATCCCTCGAGACACCCCAAAAATGCAACCCTGATTTAAACTTAACCTATTGACCTTTCAAATTTATTATATATTTTTAAAATGGTCAGTATGTGAACCTATGAAATTATATTTTACGTACTTATGCTGCCATAAATTCTATGCTCTATCTCTAGAGCAAAACTAAACTTTTATCATAGATGACAGGATGATGATGGAATAAGACAAAATAATCTTCTAGTAATCATTCTCCTACAGTACATTAGAAGAAATGATTCAGTCTCTAAATATTTAATAATTATTTCTCAAACTAAAACAATTGCAAAGCAAAATGTCAGAAAGAAGTACAAGTAATAATATATCTTCTACTAAAAAGAAGTTGCACCAACATTCATTGTTTGTTGAGAAAGAGGGAACTATGTTATAAAACAACACTAACTTTAATTTAAGCTTTGAGAATAAAAAATAAGGGCCTTGTGAAGATACATAAAAAAATTACAATCATGAATAATTATAAGTTTGAACTCAATAAAACCGTTTTACTAGTACAATTTAACCGAATTTATTCCATACTTTCCATTGTCTAGTCCACTGCGTCGTTGATGACGCATCCCAATGTAATGTTCCGGATTACAAGAATAAAATGTTAAACTTATTTGATCTTAGATTTTTAAAATTAGCGCCAATTAATTCTAAAGACATACTTGAAGTTATTATTAATAATTGATTACTAAATTAATAACAGCAATTTTTATTTAGACTGCCATTTCATTTCAAGGATCGCCATTGCGGAATGAGAGCATCCGGAATGGTATCCCAATGGATTCAATCCCAGATTCCGGGAATGATAAATAACTATTTGAACGATACAAAACAATCAGACTTACCATATTTGATGCTGATCGCGATTGATTTTATCTAGTACTATCTGATGGATTGATCTAGGAATTGACCGATTGATCAGTAAATCGATGATCTGAAGAGATTTTGATAGGCATAAAAACTTTCCTAGAAGAAAGGCGGGGCTTGACTAACTTTTGATTGACAGCCTATCAAGCCAAGCTGCATCTCAGTGATATTTTGAGATGCAAGTGAGGCTTCCGTTTAGGATAATATTTATACTCAAGTGAAATAATAATAATAATAACAACAATTAGAGTGCTACAGTCATCAATGACAACATCGAGCACTATTGAGACAAAATCAAGCCGGCGAGCAAAAAAAAGAAGGTCCAAAAACGGTGCAAATTCCAAAATCCAGAAATTCAGTCCAAAGTTATGACGATTGATCAGAAATATGTTGAGCGACTAAGTAGATAAGTTAAAAGACAATCTATTTGCATTGAATCAATACAGCAGTGAAAAAGGCTTCTACCTCATTTTAAGTACAATTAAATTGTTAAGAAAATCTATTGAGATTTGAGTAAGATTTAAAATAAACTTATTTTATCCAAATTTAACCTACATCATTGAAAACTATTTTATTCGTATTAGTTAACAAAAGCGATACCTTAATTGTTTCTATCTGTCTTAACACTGCTGTCGGAGTAAATTTCAACTTTTATCGAATTTGCATTTAGTAGTAGAATGTACTAGTAGCACTGGGAAATTTACAACTTTTCATTTTTTAGTAATATTTATTACGCCAGCTAGCAGCAAAACTAAGGTTAACAGAAGACGTGTTTTGTAGCTGGGATGATAATTAATTAAACCTCCTCATTTTTTATTTAGAAATACTGAATTTGGTACCATTTTCAGAAAATGGTGAATATTAATATTTGATACATGGCATGATAAAATAGTATTTGGATTACTGAACTAAACTACGATGGAGATAGAACTGATTTTCAGTTTGGTACTTAGGTTCCCTGAAAGGTCGAGATATAATAGCTACTGATCCTATATGTGGAGAAACTTTATATTAGTTAATTTAGGAAGAAAGCTCAACATTTGTGATTTCAGTTTGTGATAGTATTACTTTACTTAAATTAATTTAATTATACTGGGTCAGGAAGTCGCAAAGACTTACAACACCAGTCTTATATATCCTAGTAAAGTATAGATCCTAGTAATTTAAATTAATTGCAACCTGAGTGCATGGTGACAAATGTTCAAATCATACATAATCTCATGGTATTCAAAATACAGCTCAGTATTTCTGAATGTAGCCAGTTTTGCGGTTTAGGTTGAATACCGGAACTTCCGGAAGGTCAAGATCTATGCCCTTGAAAATTTATATAGCAATATTCAGTTTGAAGATATTTAATTCCGATATTTCGCATCTTCTCGCAGCTTTTCCAGCAGCCAACAAGAAGAAAACAGCACAACGAGTACTGTCAGCCACAGCAACATCAATTTTATATCGACTGTGCATGGTTGTAGATTGATGTACAATTATGATAGGCATACCATTATCAGGGATATTAATGCTGGGAGCAATACTCCCACTAACTCATCATAACAAATGAAGGAGATTTGTGCAATTCTCTACCTGAGCCCTTCATTGGCTCTTTACTTTCATTCCGCAGCAGCTGCTCAGCTGCTGATTCCTGCTAGGCCGTAGAACTTCAATGCAGCTGCGAAACTATCATCCCGTTAGCAGCTGGCGTTCCACCCACAGTTTTCGCCACGTGTTCCAAATGCAGAGCCCAACAAAGAGCGGTTACGCTATTGCGGACTTGCAGGCAGCTGCTACTGTAGCAGCTAAATTAGCTCATCATCATCACAGCCTGAGTGGAATGAGTAAGCGATTTTGCATGGTGTTATAGACAGTCAATAAAATCCAATGCCCTAATTTGATTATTTAAAATCAGGCGTCTTTCCTTCGTGTGTTTAGAGATGCGAGTATAGCGGCTTTGAGTAAAAATCAATTTAAATATCTATAACTTCATCAACATCATCTTCCCTTGAAACCCAGTTTAACTAAGGTCGGGATACTAATAGACTGTCTCAAATCCTCTCTGTCCTACGTCATCCTTCAATCAATCCCCTATTTGAGACTTTCCCATTAGTTTAAATTTTTGAAGCAATTTCTGGAACCTAGTCTCTCACCAACCGAATGCCCTTTCTGACGTTAGTGTGGATCTTAGTGCTTTAGTCGCTTTTTACTACACGTGCAGTCACCGGTTGGTCAATTCTTCAAACAACCCGGACACAACACGAGGAATAAATATCAAATGCGTTTAAATCATAGATGAAACAACGTTTTTTACGTTATTTATATCTGTGAAAAAACGCTTTTTTTACATTTTTAATTTTTTATAAAATAAAAAACGTAAACCTAGTTAGGCAGATGTTCTAATTTTTAAGACATTGTCTATTCTTAATTTCTTACGGATTTAAATTTTCTTGTAGTGATAATTAACAAAACTGACAGTGTGGCTGTATGTGACCTGAAAGTATTTGTCTATATTTGTATGGAGTCTAAGGACATACCTTAGAACTTTAGAACTTTAGATCAAGTCTAGTTGTAATAAAATTGTTTAGTGTTATGGAATGAAGGCACGGTAATATATATGCAAGCCTACGTGTACGCTACTAACGTTTTTTTCAACGTTTCTTTACGTTTTTTATTTTTTTGGAAAAAACGCGTTTTTTTAACGTTTTTTATTTTGGGTAAGAACGTTTTTTTTATCTATGGTTTAAATAATCATGAGTCCACCGGTATGCGCATGTCTTCATCTGAGGCGTCTACTAATTAAGGAAATTATTTATATGCACGTTTCATGTAGATTTCATATAGTGAGATAACACAGGCTGATGAATGCTTTGGTGTATAATTATTTATTTACAGACTCATGTGTTGATTAAGCATAATTGTGTTCGTTAGTGTAGGCCTATGCATGCGTCAGGCCTGTATATATGTGGTTATATGTGATATGCATCGATCAATATTTCATATTTCATCTCTCTCTCTCTCTCTCTCTCTCTCTCTCTCTCTCTCTCTCTTAGTGCATTGCCAACTGGCAGGTCCATGGTATATAACGTCTCTTTCGTCCGCTTTTTTCTTCATGTACACATACATGTACATGTATGCGAGTGAATCTTTAAATCATCTAACATTCCTAATCTCGGCCTAACTGCCTTTGCCTCTATTTCCTTCCATTCTGCCTTTCTTTATTTATCAACTGTCTATTATCTTTAGACCATTTGTTACAATTAAGTTCTTTCCTATTTTCGAAGGCCTCTTAGTCTTGTACAATCCTATTGCACATTGACACTGGGTGATATGCTAACCTAAGGTAACGTAAGTATGCTCTCGCTAAAGCGATGTCAGTAACGGGCGAGCCCAGGTGTCCGGCTGCAATTATTGCGCCATCAAAAGGCAACGCTTACTATAATGATCATGTTAATATTAATATTATTATTAATATTAACATTATAACAATGTCATCGTCAACGTCAAGGTCAACGTCATCGACTCATCGTCAAAGTCATCGTCGTCGTCCAAAGATCGCGTTGATTTTGGTCTTTTTATAGGCTTATATATCATGTTGAGTGATATTTCTACGGTTATAATTTATAAATGGATCCAACCAAGGTTACTATCAAAGATATAGACTATGGCCTGAGTTGGCCTCTATTAATAAACCCTCGGAAGAATTGACTCAATCAAAGACCTAGTAATACTAATGAGAAAATGGTCTCAATTATCTCTGAGGTCCATGATCTGCAAATCAATGGATCTCTGAAGTCCGTGAAGATTTAATAAACATAAATATTGAGTAAAATAAAATAAAAATAATTAAATAATGAAGTATAAAAAAGTTAACCGCGATCGTCTTGCGCTTAATTTATTTCAATGTGCGCCTTAATTAAATTGCTCATATAACTTCTTATTGAGAATATAAAATTTTACGTAGTGTTTGGAATTGATTAATTGCTCTCAGAAACCGCTATATATGGCATGCCATTTAATTATTTTCTCTAGTTAAAACCCTACATCATACAGTAAGACCAACTGTTAGGGCCAATAACTTAGCCGATATAAGGCCCAGAACTCACTCTGGTGCACACTAAATCAAATGACAAGCTAAGTAAGTCTAGGCTGCTTTAATAGTTAATTTATTATAGCGGTAATTATCAATTATTTTCGTCTGAGGCTCACTTTTTGATTTGTTTAAGACTTATCAACAAAATATTCCAAAGGTTTTGCGGACTATGGAAAGCAACGCGACCCCATATTTCTTCAAAGGTACATTGCACCTAAATAAACTTAAAATTATTTATTAGGAAGCAACATTGATACAAGCAACTTTAGGCATCCACTTATTGATTAAAGCAGAAATGCTTTTAAGATCTCCAGTAGCAATATAGCTGTTATTGTTAATGGTATAGCTGAGCATGTATCTCGTCATCGAACCTATTTAGGTCTAAATTTTGCTTATTCTTCTCTTATAACATAACTCCACACTGGGTCTGGAAGCACAGATGCTTGTTTAAGACCCATTTCCTCTTTCCTCTCCATGGTTATTAGTAATCGTTGCCTTTTGATGGCGCATCAATTGCAGCTGGCGCGGATTTAAGAATAGCCTTTCATCACCCTGGGATTTTTTCCTTCCTAAGCTTTTACCAACACTCGGTCTTCCAAGGTGGTCACCCACAAAGTACTAACCGAGGTCGATGCAGCTTAACTTCAATAATTGACGCGCAACTAAACCAAGTGTGCTAATCCCGCCGTCGTAATGCTATGCTGCTTATCGTTTGCTTGTTAATTTGTATGAGTACATTATGGAGTATATTTAAACTATCATTTTTCCAGCTTTATTTGAATGGGTGGATAAACTACCTTTAGATTAAAGCTGAGTTTATATGCAGTATGTCCTAGTTATGCCATTGTTAGTTTAACACGAACGAGACAGAAATTTTTAAGTGATATTTTTTAAGAAAGTGCTCAGATCATAAAATTTATACAACAACCCTTCAAGAGAGCTTGTAATAAATACTAAAGAGATATGTGGTTATTTGAAAAATATTTATCTGGATGATATGAATACATTGGATTCATATAGATTAAATTATAAAGATATTTAATCAACTATAATTTTTACAGAGAACTGTTCTGTTAAACATCAGAATCTCTAATCCTAAAGTTACAATGCAATGAAGAACGCAAATATTGAAAGTAACCTAAAGTTACCATAAAGGTTAAGATCAAAATCTAATGCAACTAGCGAGTAATCAATCAAGTACCGATTCAAGATGATGTGCGATGTCATGCCAACGATTTCCGAGGATGGAACAGGGGATCGTGATGATGGGGGAGGTTATGTGGGGGGCATGGGGGGCTCTGGGGGCCCTGGAGATGACTCTAATTTTGAGCAATTAATGGTCAATATGTTGGACGAAAGGGACAAATTGATGGAGACTCTGAGAGAGACGCAGGAAGCCTTGGCGTCTAGCCAATCCCGTTTAGCAGAGGCGGAGCATGAGAGAGATGCCAGTCAGAAGCAGCTGTCAATCAAACATCCACCGGTAAGATTTAAAAGTAATTTGGCAGTTTTGAGCAGATATATTTGAAATATCCACATGCAGTCTTAAATATATAATAAAGACATATTTTATGCTGGGCTCGTCCGTCACTGACATCGCTTTGGGGTGTTTGTGAGGAAACTGACATTAACATTAGCCTTACCAGCGTTTTAGCTTAGACCTTTGCCGTTATTATTTGCAGGTACTCTCTAAATGGCTTTCATATTAGTTTCTGAAAACTCAATAACTTTAACAATTCAATACTATCATAAAATATACACATATAGAAAAATAGACCAAATTAGGTATATGTAATTTAAATGAATCATTTAATGGAGCTACTGGAGCAAACAAGGAAAAAGTACAGTGCTCAGCTGTCATATATTTTCATTTTCAAAATATTTTTGAAGCCTACAATTCTTTCTTAAAGGAAAGGCATTGTCTAAGAGTTTGCATTATGCATGTTTATGTAGCTCAAATTAATGGAATGGATTACATTATTGTAGGAGGAAATTATTAATGTGAAGTGAGGTTTTTAAATGTTCTCTTATAAAGGTCAATTGATAAGAATTTCTATGACCAACTTACCGAGCAGAAGTCAACTGCGTCGGCTTTTCAGTTTTTTACTTCATCTTATCGCATGTCGCGCTCCTTCATCCATCGTTTTGACATCTATTGACTATGTTACGAGTAACTGTTGAAACGAGAAATTTATTACTAATTACTAGATCTCTGCATGAAATTCATGGCTTTTACGCAAAGATTTTATTTTTTGTAATTTTTTAATAGGTTTTTAAGAGAATATTACTAATTTGTTGGTTGATTAAATGTTTAATTGATGCTGTTGCAGCTTGATTGATTGAGGATTAGTTAGCCAAGCTTTTTTGGCAATGGTGCTGTTGGAGTGAAATGAAGAGCTTAATGATTGATTGATTGATTGATGATTATTGTAGGAGTACACTGAGTTAGCCAAGGAGCTGTCGCAGACAAAAGAGCACCTGCAGGAGAGGGATGAGGAAATCGGAGAACTGAAAGCAGAGCGAAGTAATACAAGAGTAAGTAGTAAGAGTAATAGAGTGTGTATATACTATGTAGCTTTTATCACTCATGTACACTTACTTATGTGGACAGGATTGAGTTTGAAAATGTTAGCAGGGCTTGGCTGTTACCTAAGTGTGCTGTGACCGAAGTGTGCTGTTACCTAAGTGTTATGTTACCTAAGTGTTGTGTTACCTAAGTGTCCTGTTACCTAAGTGTTTTGTTAACTAAGTGTGTTGTTACCTATGTGTTATGTTACTTAAGTGTTGTGTTACCTAAGTGTGCTGTTACCTTAGTGTTATGTTACCATAATGTGCTGCTATCTATGTGTTGTGTTACCTAAGTGTGCTATTAGCTATGTATTTTGTTACCTAAGTGTGTGCTGTTACCTAAGTATTTTGTAACCTAAATATTTTGTTACCTAAGTGTGCTATTAACGAAAGTGTGCTGTTACCTAAGTATTTTGTTACCTAAGTGTTCTATTAGCTAAGTATGCTGTTATCTAAGTGTGCTATTACCTAAGTGTGCTGTTACCTAAGTGTACTATTACCTAAGTGTGCTTATGCCTAAGTGTGCTTTTATATAAGTGTGCTGTTACCTAAGTGTGCTGTTTCATAAGTATTTTGTTACCTAAGTATTTTGTTACCTAAGTGTGCTATTACCTAAGTGTAATGTTACCAAAATGTGCTGTTCTCTATGTGTTGTGTTACCTACGTATGCTGTTACTTAAGTGTGGTGTTACCTAAGTATTTTGTTACATAAGTATTTTGCTACCTAAGTGTGCTGTTACCTAAGTGTTGTGTTATCTACATGTGTGCAGTTGGCTTAATCTGTTGTTAGGTATCTGTTGTAGACAGTGACAAAGTTACTGTTTTTGCTGTTTTGTACGCTTTTGTCCCTTTTGTGCTATTTTTTACTGTTTTGTTCTGTTTTGTACTGCTTTGTACTGTTTTTTGCTGTCTTTATGCTGCTTGTTATGCTGCTTTTGCTGCTTTGTACTCTTTATGCTGTTTTGTACTGTTTTGTACTGTTTTGTAAAGTTTTGTACTGTTTTGTAAAGTTTTGTACTGTTTTGTAATGTTTTGTGCTGATTTTTGCTACTTTGTACTGTTTTGTGCTGTTTTATACTGCTTTGTACTGTTTTGTGCTGTTTTGTGCTGTTTTGTACTGTTTTGTACTGTTTTGTGCTGTTTTTGTTGTTTTATACTGTTTTGTACCGTTTTGTGCTCTTTTGTACTGTTTGTGATGTTTTTGCTTGTACAGCTGCCGTATCACCTGGAGTGTCTTGTTGCATAGCACGAAGCATTGCGAGGATGCTTCAACTGATTGACTGATTGATTTATTGATGACTTGATTGATGGTAGCTGCTACTGGAGCACCTGGAGTGCCTCGTGGCTTGGCATTAACAGATTGATTAACTGATTGATTGACTGATTGATTGATTGATGGTAGCTGCTACTGGAGCACTGGGAGTTCTTCGTGGCTTGGCATTAACTGATTGATTAACTGATTGATTGACTGATTGATTGATTGATGGTAGCTGCTACTGGAGCACTGGGAGTGCTTCGTGGCTTGGCACTAACTGATTGGTTGACTGATTGATTGATTAATTGATTGATGGTAGCTGCTACTGGAGCACCTGGAGTGCCTGGTGGCACGGCACGAGAGGTCGCTGAGGATGACGGTGGTGAAGAGGCAGGCCTCGTCACCTGCAGGGGTGTCCAGTGAGGTGGAGGTGCTCAAAGCTCTCAAGTCCCTCTTTGAACATCACAAGGCTCTCGACGAAAAGGTGTCCAGTTGATTTCGTTCATAATTCATGATGTTTCAAGCTTTTTTTCAGTTAAATTGTGAATTAAGTATGTGCGGGGTTCAAATCCTGGGGTTTCCCGTCACTGACATCGCTTTCGAGCAAGGAAACTGATGTTAACATTAGCTTACCAGCTTTTAAAACATTCTGGTTGGTGGACGAGTTAGTGGCAGTCTTGCCTGATAAAGCAGGAAACCCTTTGTTCAAAACTCTGTCAGATCCTCTCTGACCGTTCACTTGTGATGTGGAAACCACTTTTAACTTGCTGTTTCAATTAATTGGTCAATTGATTTGTTGAATGGATACTGATTATGGTCATATATTAATTGCAGAGTTTATAAATCACTAACAATATTTATAGTAGGTTAATTTTGTGACTGAAAATTCGATAGAAGGGATATTATATTTGAGTAAATTTAATTTAATTTTTTTACATTGGTTGCGTACTTTTTACATTTATATTTTACTATATTTTCTATATTACTGTTACGTATTTTGTTTGATCCGAGATTGGAGAGACTTTAGATATATTTAATAGATTGCTGTGTTTCCCCGTGTTGTGTCTGGGTTGCTTGAAGAATAGATCAACATGTACAGCACATGTCATAAAAGGCGACATAAAAATAAGATCCAAACCAACGTCCGAAATGGCATTCATTTTGTGAGCGCCTAAGCTTCAGAAATTGCTTTAAAAATTTAACGAATGGAGTGGTGTGGCATATTGTGATTGGTGTGGGGCAGAGATTATTTGAGAAGGTCTATTCGTATTCGACCCTGGTTATACTGGAATTCTAGGGAAGAAGATGATGATGAATTGATCGTTGCATAATTTTACGCAGGTTCGAGAACGACTGCGCACAGCACTGGAGCGTTCTGCTCATCTAGAAGAAGAACTTTCTTCAGCCAATCAGGAGGTCTGTTCCGGTGTCATGGTTTTAAGAATTTCTTTTAAATTTATGTGTGATCTACTGTAATATTGATAATTTATTTCTGTGGATCAGTTAATTTTTACCTAGATCTACATAGACGCTTATATCGTTCAGTTAGAGGCTCTCGTTACTAAAAATGCATAATTTCAGTACAAATTAAAAAAGTGCAATACTATTTATTGTAATCTGCATTTTGTACTTTGTATCGAAATTCTGATAAGTTGCATTATTTTGAATTAATTTTAGGTTGAACTGTCAGAATTTCATTATTAAATTTTTTATAATTTCTAAAGTGTATTGATTTTTATCAATTAATTAAGTATTATTCGCAGTAACTGGGGAATCAATATCAGGCCAGTTACTGACATTATTGTGTTATGGAATGTTGGCACTTTATGAAGTTTTTAGGCATTTGTTCTAGTGATATTTTTTGCAGAGTGTAGTTGCTAACAGTTGAAACTGTGAAACAGATTTGATCCGTTATTTTATTATATTCTATTATTTGATCAGTTATTTTATTATATTCTATTATTTGATCAGTTATTTTATTATATTCTATTATTTGCTGTTCTATGATCAGCTGTTTCAGCTGCGAGAGAAGGACGCAGGTAACAGAACGTCTGTAATAGGAGAGGAGGCAGTGAAACAGAATAAACAAGGTGCAGGTGACAAGATGGGAATCATCAAACAGAAGGTTTGTCACGAGTTTATATTTAATTGCAGATGGAAGACTGGTCTTCTAGAGAGATACTATGAGGCAACTAGATGTAATAATTATTAATTGTAATAACAACTTCTCAATTAAATTATCTAATATTGTGGGAATATTGAAATGCAAACATAATAATAATAATAATAATAATAAAGGTTTAACGTCCGTTTCCTCATCCAGGGATGATGTCAGGGACGTCCCCAACAGCACATATCACTACAGATCAATTCACCCAGACCAATCTGCGAAAGAAATGTGCTGAGGAGAAGTAAGGTCCTAAACGAAAGCCAGTCCGGTGATCAAAAAATGGTCAAGGTAGATTAAACATGCGCAACTTAGCATTGCTAGAGCTTTATTGAATTTAATTTAATTGATTTAATTGGTCTCATTGATCTAAAGTTTTAAGACAATTTTAAATTTCTAAATTTAAGTCTTTAACACATGCTTGTGGCAGACTGATAGGAACTTTTGGGAGCTGACTTATCGAGCAGTTGCTCTAATATACAGGCATGTATGTATCTCACCTTCAGTAATATATAAACATCTCACTTCCAGTGATACAAGTTGTTAAATTTTAACTATCGTTTATGTGCACAGCAGACATCATCCAGCCACTTGATGTAGACGTATTTGGTTTGATATGACTAGCAGGCTTTTAGCAGTATTCAATGTTAAGATATGCCTTACATGTTAAAGATAAGTCTACTATGTTTTGAAAGTTGTTGTTGAGTCATGGATTGCTTTGATAGACTAATCTGAAGGATGCAGGTTCAAGTCTTGCTTTATAGATTTAAATTCTTAGGTTAAAATTAAACCGTTAAATAAATATAATGATTACATTATCAAGCAACACACCTAGTTTTATTACTTTAATCAAACTAGCTTAAATCACTCTTTGACAGAGGAACAGGCGAATTATAGGAGATAGTTTTGTCATAGGGGGGACTCACCTCACCATGAATTATTTTTCCCCTGGATTAAATGGTAATTAATCCATCTAACTTAGGAAGGCAATGGGAAACCACCTCAGAAGTCATGCTTTTTCCAAGCTATAGCCTACATAAGGTATGGATAAGGCATAGAGTTTGTGAAGGAATTAACTTATTGGTCTAATGGGTGCTCTTATGGAGCGAGAAAGCAGACTTTGAGTATGAACATGTACCTTGAACCTGCCACTTGGCAGTGAACTGAAGAGAGAGAGATAGGTTTGTCATTTTTCTATTTATTTTCATTAACAATTGCAACAGTCTCTAACGAACGGGCCTGTGGCACACCTCTCGGGTGACGTGGTTGCTCCTGCTGGCCCCTCAGAACTGGAGACGACGCTGCGTGGTAGGATCACCGAGCTGACGAACAAGATCAACGACCTTGAGGAGAGCCTGACCTCTGTGCAAAAGGACCTCACGAGGTCCCAGGAGTCTGGGAACAAGCTGCAAAGGGACCTCAAAGAGGTTGATAGTCTGACCTGTTCTGTGGAAGAAAAGCTTAGGAATTAGAGGCCCTGCTTATTACTTGATTTAGTTATTTAGTTTATTTTATAAATTTATATTTAATTATGGCTTAATTTCAGGCATAATAACCCATACATGAATCTGACACATACAACAATGCAATATGAACCAGAAAAGCAAATAGATTCTGCATAAAGGGAGTTCTAAGACAATTACTTATAGAATTAGGCATAAAAACCTACAATAAGCTCAGAGCATCAAAGCACTTAACTAGCTTATTAGTATTATCCAGCAAGCACATTCTAAATTAATCTGTAATTAGATAGGAGAGTATCAAAACTAGGTAATCCGGTTTCCTGCAGCGCGATGGTAGCTGATGTAGCGTTTATCAGTTATTTATCAGTTGATTAGGAGAGGCATCATTATGTTTGATTCTGCCGTTGACGTAATATGTGGTATTTAAATGTCAATCGCAAAATTAGTTGTAATTAACTTAATTTTTAAATTTAATCGTTAACTTGAGATGCAGTTATTCTTTTATTTTTCTCTTTCAGTAATCACAGGCTATTTCTTTACACATCTATATTGAGCCAGTGTTTATTTGCGTGTAGTGCATGTGCTGCTTGATTATAGGCAGTAACGCTGAAGGACGGATTTATGATTGTAGTCGGTAACGTAGAAGGTTGATTGATTGATTGATTGTAGTCGGTAACGTAGAAGGTTGATTGATTGATTGATTGATTGATTGTAGTCGGTAACATAGAAGGTTGATTGATTGATTGATTGATTGTAGTCGGTAACGTAGAAGGTTGATTGATTGATTGTAGTCGGTAGCGCTAAAGGTTGATTGATTGATTGATTGTAGTCGGTAACGCAGAAGGTTGATTGATTGATTGATTGATTGATTGTAGTCGATAGTGCGAAAGGTTGATTGATTGATTGATTGATTGATTGTAGTCGGTAGTGCTAATGGTTGATTGATTGATTGATTGTAGTCGGTAGTGCGGAAGGTTGATTGATTTATTGATTGATTGATCGATTGATTTTAGTCGGTGGCGCAGAAGGAGGATCAGGAGCAGAGGATAGCGACGCTGGAGAAGAGATACCTGACTGCTCAGAGAGAGGCGGCGTCACTGCACGATACTAATGACAGGCTGGAGGCGGAGCTTGTTACGAGAGAGGCTCAGCTCAATTCTGTATGTTCAACTGTTTGCTTACGTCGCTCTCTCTTTCTATCTCTCTCTATCGGGCGAGAGAGGCACAGCTGAAGTCTGTCTGTTCAACTGTTTGCTTACGTCTCAGTCGCTTGCTCTTTCTCTCTCTCCCTCACCCTTGACGTCTCTCTCCTGTTTCCACGCTGTGTCTAAATTATTTTCTTGTTTTAAATGTTAGCGTCACAAAAGCTTCTGATTTCCAATGGAAGTCTGTGAATTCAATTTTCAGTTGAGTCAGTAGAAAGGGAATTTAGTAATGCTAAGTTTGGACTTGTCTCTGCTGCTGTTGCTCAAATTCAGTTTCTTTGAGATTAAAGTTATATGCAGGTAATATCATATCGATCTAATATTAATCTGATCTGATAATAAATAAGAATAGTTAAATCAAGTTCTTTATGACTTATTTAAATCTGTAGCTCATCGTAATCCAGTAAAATATCTTGTCACTCTGTAACAAATCTAATTCAATAATTTATCGATGTAAAAATTTGTACATTCAAATCTCTCCAGGATTATCTATGATTATTATTATCTATGATTATTATTATCTATGATTATTATTATCTATGATTATTATTATCTAGGATTATTATTATCTAGGATTATTATTATCTAGGATTATTATTATCAGATATCTATCTATCCATGTCTTAGCTTGCCTCTACTTCTACTTCTGGCAAAGCTGTCAGTGAAAACCTGATTTCAAATGCATTTAAATTTCAAATTCCACTATTCTAATTTCTTAACGTTTTTTTCTCACTATGTTACTTCATGTGTATTATATCCAAATTGTTTGTATTTTACTACAGTGTGTAAGGTATTTTGAATTTTTCTTTCATCGTCTGTGCCCTTGTTTTGAGCCACAGCTTAACCGAGATTTCTACACCAGCCATATTGAACCTCAGAAATCTTCTGTGATTTGGTATACAAATTTTTGTTTTGTTTCACAGTGTCTGTTTAATGTTACAATTCTTGTTAGTTTTGTGTTGAACGCTACAGAATTGGATTGAAGAGATGTGACTCATTCCTAATATGTTGATTCGCATTTCAATATTTCTTCATTAGGGACGTCCTTGACAAGTACTGCATTGTGTTTGGACAGGTGGAGGACAAGTTGAAGATGACGAAGGAGAAGTTGGAGGCGACTGAGCACAAGCTGCAGCAATCTCTGCCCAAATCTGAGGCCCTGCCCAATCTAGAGGCGGAGCTTAGACAGAGGCTTGAGGCTCTAGCTAAGGTAGAAATCATCAGTCTGTCAGTCTATCAATCAATCAATCAACCCATCAATTAATCAATCAATCAATCAATCAGTCAGTCAGTCAGTTAATCAGTCAATCAATCATCAAACAATCAATTAGTCAGTCAAGCAATCCATCAATCAATCAGTCAATCCATCAATCAATCAGTCAATCAATCAATCAGTTTATCTATCCATCAGTTAATGTATTTGTTGTTTGCTTTAATTTTTGCATTGACTGTGTTGTAGTATTATTGGTATTGATTGAGTTTTTATTTTGTCTGTCGATAGCACGGTTTTTGGCCCGACTATGACTTTGTTGAATAATTGCTAAATTTTCGTAATTCATTTGTTAATTGTTGATGTTGAATAATTTGTAAGCTTTCATAATTCATTTGTTAACTGATTGATTTCTTGGTTGATTGATTAGGCTGAGGAGAGGCATGACTCAGCCGAAGAGAGGCTGAGAGAATTGGAGGCTCAACTGACGGAGAAAGACACTGAACTAGCTAGGGTATGTTCAGAACTAAATGAGATTTGTTACATTTTCAATCCCATTACCATTCGAATGTCTTATTAGTGTAGGGGTAACATCATGAAGTTATAAATGACAGATCCTGAGGTGAATTGAACCCTCGTGGGTTCGATTCCCAGCCGCGCCGATCTGAGAGTATTATCTCGGACATTCACTAGACTGGTTACGCGGAAAATGGACTAAATTGCCTAACTGTTTAAACATGTGGTATTAAAAGTGATAGATGTCAAAATAGTTGATCATTTCCCTATAATGTGTGCAAACATTCATCGATTTCTGGATGGAATGTTAAATCTTTGAGATTTAGGCCAATTATCTGTCAATATGGTCAAGAGCTACTGACAGATTTACACATTTACTCTTTCATGTCTACAGTTATAAAAATTATTATTATTAATCGGTTTTCCTGACCCTATCTAATCTGAGATTCATGGGATAATGTTGATTGTTATTATCGATTCTGGTATAAGATTCTAGTTGCATTTATGGTGATAGAATTTTCTCTCTTACCATAGTTCATGTAATTATGTTGTGATTCGATCATGTCGATAAACTGATTAAATTAATAAGCTGGTCCATATACTGTATAGTTAATACTGTATATGGTTTACTATATATATAGTGAATATATATATATATATATATATATATATATATATATATATATATATAGTGAACCATATACATATATATATATATATATATATATATATATATATATATATATATATATATGTAGTTAATACTGTATATGGTTCACTATATATATATATATATATATGTATGTATATATATATATATATATATATATGTAGTTAATACTGTATATGGTTCACTGTATATATAGCTGTTTTATTTGATGTCATTAATTATGTATTTAATATTAGTTTATATGCAACTGATAATAATCGTAATAGATAGAAGGACTGCACGGGTCATGTGCTGAGACATTTACATTCTTCCCTCAATTAATTCTTCTCTCTAAAAGAGGTAATTTTAGGAAGAAAGAAGATGGTTTGAGGAAGACCGAGTATATCTGCTGTATGCTAGGCAGAAAATGATACAAGATGATCGAGTAATACATCATGCAGTTGAGTGCAACCATTGACATGCTGTTTTATCTATGTGTTTATGTGTGTATGTCTATGTATGTGTGTATGTGTGTGTGTATGTCTGTGTATGTGTATATGTGTTTATGTCTGTGTATGTGTATATGTGTTTATGTGTGTATGTCTGTGTGTATCTCTGTGTCTATGTATGTGTATGTGTGTTTGGTGCAGGCAAGAAAGCGAGACAAGATGAACGAGGAGCACAACGTTCGGCTGAGTGCGACCGTTGATAAGCTGCTGACGGAGTCCAACGAGAGACTTCAGCTGCACCTCAAGGAGAGGATGTCAGCCCTGGAGGACAAGAACCAGCTGTCCCTGGAGCTAGAGAAAATACAGAAAATACTCGATGAGATACGAGCGGAAAAGGTTTGATGTGGCGCTATCTGTTTACATAACACGATGCAGGTTGACTGCTAGTTCAGTACTCCATGGATATTGAGGTACAGCCTCATTACTATGCATTATTTGGAGCCATCATAGAACATGCATTAAATAATATTGTGGTAAATGAATGGAAGAGGTATCAATTGAGTTTTAAAATTGTGTAATTGTACAATGAATTTTCATCCTGTGGATTGAAGAATATTATATTTCTGCATGAACTGTAGAACATGTCAGTTTTTATGACTACCGTGTTTCCACGTATAATGGTATATATCTGTATTCTTATGATAGCGGGTAGATAGCGGGTAGGTAGCTGTAGATAGCTGGTAGATACCGGGCAGATGGCTGGTAAATAGCGTAGGTAGATAGCTGGTAGATAGCGGGCAGATAGCAGATAGATAGCTGGCAGATAGCGGATAGATAGCTGGTAGATAGGGGGTAGATAGCTGGTAGATAGCGGGTAGATAGCTGGCAGATAGCGGGTAGATAGCTGGTAGATCTCTCATGAAATTCTACGATGGATTGGTATTAGTTGAAGTGATGAGAGACTGATTGATAACACATTGTAGTGATGTGTGCTGTGGGGACGTCCCTGACATCATCCCTGGATGAGGAAACGCACGTTAAACCTTTACTATTATAATTATTATTACACTTATCGATTGAATGATCGTTGGTGTAGAATGAGATACAGGCGGAGCTGGAGAACAAGAAGGAGGAGATTGTCAAGTTGAAGGCAGAGCTGGAGAAGTACAGAGACGGCTACGGGGGTAGGCCGGTACCCAGTGTGGTGGTTCAGGGGGCGAGCAGTGGGGAGAGCACACTGCGCAGGAGGGATCAGAGGGGCAGGGGCGCCCTCATGGGAGACCCCTCCAAGGTTAGAAATTTAGTTAGGGAGTCACAATTTCCTGCAATTTTTCTTTTTCTTCTTGCATATCCAGTCTAATATCCTCTTGCTCGAGCAATGTTCCTCGCTTTATACTCCTTGCGCACAAAAGGTATAATGTCCAAAGAACTTTTTGAGATTGTGTTCTTTCAAAGTTAGCAGACGTCACTCTAGGAATCTACTCTAGGAATCCTTTACCTATTGAAAATATATTTTGTATTTAATATACTTACACGTTGTATAGTAAAATCACTTACTAAGATTTGATCGTCTCTGCTCCTAAGGAAACTACTTTTGTTAATCCTTAGTCACGGACATGTTTCACACTCCAATTCTAAGAATTTCTCAATTTTATGCTCAGATTTCAAACATTTGGAACCATTTTTTAATTGATTATTTAAGTGATTGATCAACAGATCGATTTATTGATTGATGGTTTAATTGATTGATTGAAGGATTGTTTAATTGATTGATTGATTGATGGTTTGATTGATCGCAGATAAACACGCTGAACGAGCAGGATTGAGAAAGACTGCAGCATTGATTGATTGATTGATTGATTGATTGATTGCAGATAAACACGCTGAACGAGCAGGACTGGGAAAGACTGCAGCTTTGATTGATTGATTGATTGATTGATTGATTTACTGTAGATAAACACACTAAACGAACAGGACTGGGAAAGACTGCAGCAGGCGCACGTTCTTGCCAACGTTCAACAAGCCTTCGAGGCCACCGGCCTGTCTGATCTTGGCGGAGTTGACGAAGAAGAGGAGGAGTTTCTGGACGATGGGGCGGAGCTTGATGACGATGGGGCGGGGCTAGATGACGAAGACGACGGGTTGTTTGGAGTGAATATGCTGAGCCCATCAGGACACGCTGATGCTCAAACACTGGCTCTTATGTTACAGGATCAGCTGGACGCTATCAACAACGAAATCAGGCGAGTGTTTATTAGTAAACTGTTATAAACTGTTATAATTTTAAATTTAAATTACAACAGCGAAACCAGGGCGACTACTGCTACTTATGTCTGTATTTTGCAAATGTTAATTCATTCTGCCGTGAATAATTGCATTGTTTATGATCCTGTCGTAAATCGTTAAAATAATGACCATGCTAACATTGATTCATTCACAATATCATGATGATTATAGTATTTCATATATTTCTGTGTTTTTTGTGTGCGGTGAATTAACTGGTGAATTATTAATGACTTTACCAATTGTTAATGTATCTATTGATTGATTTATGGATTAATAGATTGTTAATTGATTGATTGACTGATTAATTGATTGATTGATAGACTGATACAAGAAGAGAAGCAGACGACCGAACAGAGGGCAGAGGAGCTAGAGACCAGGGCTGTAGTGGGCGGGATCAACTCTCTAGATCCCTCCTCATTGGTCAGTGGGCAGTGGTTTAGGCCTAACTCTCCACCAATCAGTGGCCGATCCACGCCCTCGCCACGCCCCTCTATACAATCTGGGGTTGGACTTGGCTATCACAATAAATATCACACTCTAAATAATAGTGTAAGTATGCTGCCTCGTGCAAAGTGCTCCACATTACACATAGCAATTTGAGCTGCAAGAATTGACTAATAAAGTTAACTTTGTGTTATTTAAACAGACTGATTTATTAATATTTCTATTATTAATTATAATATTTGACGGCTAATTTAGCAATGAAACTATATCTTGCTAAACTACTTAATCAGTCGAATAGTTGATTCATCTTTTCACCAAATAGTGGAAATAACTGTGGCTTACGTGTAATGTTGTCATAGTCATTCGGCGTCTTGGTTTACTTGTAATGTTTGTAATAATCATTCTGCATCACGGCTTACATGTAATATTGTCGTAAGACTCGTAACCATTTGATATCTTGCTTTACTTGTAATGTTTGTAATAACCATTCTGCATCACGGCTTACATGTATTGTTGTCGTAACCATTCGGTATCTTGGTTTACTCGTAATTTTGTAATAGCCATTCAGCATCTTGGCTTGTTCTAATAAACAGTTAGCATCCTGGTTACTTGTAATGTTGTAATAGCCATTTGGCATCTTGGTTTACTTGTAATATTGTAATACGATTTAGCATCATGGGTTCCTTGCAATGTTGTAATAATTTTTCCGCATCAAGGCTTACTTGTAATGTATTGATAACTATTGTAGTCGTCTCTAAATCAGATGACGCAACCGATGTATCCATACTCTACCTCCACACCTCACTTATCATTGGCTGGAGGAATTGATTCATCGGCCAATCAGGTAACGATTGGTGTCTCTTTGAAGTGTAGTGAATGTAGATCCTGCGTCGTTGCTTTCCTAACCTGATCTTCTTATCATCATCATCATCATCATCATCATTATCATCATCTTCCCTTAAATTCCAGTTTAACCAGGGTTTTTCTTGTCGTATGCCATAATTCACTGAACTGCACTTGGTTCACCCACGTTAACTATCTGAAACCCCCCAGGGCACGTGCACAAATCTTGCCTTTACAGTGTGATGCATAGACTGTATTGGACCAGAGTCGCACAGTAACAAGCCGATAAACCCAGCTTACTTTTTGATCAGTTAAATAAATATAAGTCCAAGCGATGAAATGTTTTCTGTTGTAAATCAAACTAGGGACTGAATGTTTTTACATTTTCGTCAAGGCTACTCTTGTACTGCCTACTAATTTACACTGTTCAGTATTAGCAAAGGTAGCAGAAGTATAATAATTCGTTGAGAACTGAGGAGTTTACAAATCTACTTACGGAAAACTTTACTGGAGTTTAATATTTGCTTTATATTATAAAAAGTCATCTTATAAAAAGTTACAGCCATTTGAAAGCCACTTATCAAGCCACTAGCGTATGTCATCGAGGGGCTGTTGATTTCATTTGATGAAATTAAGTGACTTTAATGAAGATGAAGTCTATTAGTGGCTGTCAATGATTGTGCGATGAATATGAACAATCATACTGTATATTATTTACAGTACATGACTTCTTCCAAAGATAATCTTCATCTACAATTAGATCAAGAGGACCCGAGATTAGGGGATCATAGGCACAATGTTGTTGGTGGGGGGAGGCAGGACTACAGCCCCTCTCAGAGGGGTGAGCCTTTGGGAGGCGTGAGCAGACAAATGAGTGGGGGACCACCGGCTGCCTCAGCTTCTGCTGGCACTATTATCAGGTTTCTGATTTGTTAATGCTTCTTTTTTAAATTGATTGATTGGTTGGATGAATGAGTTACAGTTTGAGTGATTGACTGTTTAATTGATTATTATAATAAGAACCTCCAACGATTTCTATAGCGGTGTCATGGCCGGTGTCCGGTCTTCGAGACCGTTTAACAGATTCGTGGCAGGTTATTATTAATCTTTTCCATGGTTAATCATATCTTTGCTATCGCTTATTGATGGATTGATTATTGATTTGATTGGTAATTGAGTGGCAGTTTAATTTATTGATTATTTAATTGATTGATCGATTATCTAATTAATTGCTTGATTGTTTATCAATCAATCAATCAATCAATAAGAATTTAATGTCCGGTTCCTCGCCATAGGCAATGTCAGTTACGTCTCTTGTGGAGTCTACACAAACAAGCGCCAAAGCACCACACTGTGACGACTGAGTATACAGAGACCACAAGAGAAAGCGAGATCACAACAGTGCAAGTCCAGTAATATGATTAATTGATTGATTGATTGATGATTGATAGTTTAATTGATTGATTTATTGTTTAATTGATTGATCGATTAGTTAATTGATTGATTGATTGATTGATTGGTCGACAGATCAGTAGACAGCTCTCACAGTATCACGAGTCCCATGAGTTCAGATCATTCCAGTCAGGATTCTCTCAGCAGACATCTACAGCAACAGCAACAACAACAGCTACAGCTGCAATACAGACAGCAGCAGCTCCTGCAGCAGCAGCAACGCTATCAGGTTAATAGTTGTTGTTGTTGTCAAGGTCCTAACTGGGTCGAGTTTCTAGCAATCTTTCTATGTTAAAAACCAGTCAGCGGATCACTACGGGCTGATTCAGCCTACGGGAATCTGGTTGCAAATATTAACAGATGTTCTACTTTAATTATGATGGTTGAGTGTAAATTTCAAAGCCTGCGGGAATCTGGTTGAAATATTATTAAACTGTTGTTCTACTTGAGCTTCTTCTACAAGATTTTGTCCCTTTGATAATAGTAATAATAATAAAGGTTTAACGTCCTTTGCCTCATACAAGGATGATGTCAGTGACGTCCCCCCATCACTTATCACTACAAATCGTTTCATCTCAAACGATCTGAAATAACATGTGCTGAAGAAAAGAAAATGAACCTAAACGGTGCCGGTCCAGTGATCAAAAAACAGTCACGCAAGATGAAAAAGTCTAAGGTTGAGTAGAGATGTGTTTTCAATCTACAACGGAAAGTGGAAGTAGTAGAACATGAGCGAAGATCAGGAGGTAATAATAATAATAATAATAATAATATCGTTTTTATCAAACCCCAGGTTCTTTACACCAGGGTAAAAAAATAAAAAAATAAAAATAATAATAATAATAATAGTAGTGATGCTGCAAACCCGTCCAGGCCAGCTCTGTTTTTCTAACGACGTTCTTTTATTAGTCAATTTTAATATTAAATTTTTGAACGGAATAAGTTTATTGTTTTGCATGCACTGCTATCAAGCGTGTAAACCTCTCTGCAGCTATGACTGAAAAAGCTTACAGTCGTAACATACAAATAAATTTCTGATGGATCGACTTTGCTTGGATTTTGTTATTTACTAAACTCTTCAAAACTCTATGGCTTTGACCTGTGCAAATGTTTGTTGTCATAGCTATTGAAATAATGAAATATAACTGCATTTTGTTATAAAGTAGGCAGACATAAATTCTAAATGAAAATCAATTAATTAATATTTAATTGATTAATTGATTAGTGGATTACCTTATTGATTGCTTTATTTATTGATTAATTGATAGATTGATTGGTGGACTGATTGATTAACTGATGTATAATTGATTTAATCACTGTCGATGTCCCTGACATCATCCTGGTATGAGGAAATGAACGTTAAAAGTTTGTTATTATTATTATTATTATTATTATTATTATTATTATTATTATTATTATTGACTAATCGTGTAGCAGCAGCAGCAGCTGATGATGTTGCCCAAGAAGAAGCAGGCCGGGTTCAGAAGTTCTCTGGGCAGGATCTTTAGCAAGAAGGACAAGCAGAGAGGCGGCAAGGAAATGATGATGATGGGTGGACACGGGGAGGGGGGGTACGATCCTCGCCTGGGCTACGACAGTTTGGATAGGGAGCGAGAGGTGGCGGAACATAGAGGAGGTTTCCATCAAGATTATTCTAGTTAGTCGTTACTTATTATACATACAATTGAAGATGTAACTGTTGACGTCTGTCCTCTCTGTAAAAAGGAATTTGTTTCGTATATTTTGAAAGTGCTCGTGTTTTTCTGTGATAAAATCAAAGTGTTTTGTCTATGACAATGGCTACTTGGGTACCCCGGGTAAGCCCAGGCCCGGGGTACCCCACCCCGGCCCGGGGTACTCCACCCCGGCTCGAGGAGGCCCGGCCGGGGTACCCCACCTAGGGGTACCTCAACCCGGCCCGGGGGTACCCTACCAGGGTGGGGTACCCCAGGGTATCCCATCCCGGGATACCCTGGTACCCCGGGATGGAGTACCCATAAAAAACCCCGGGGCGGCTGCTGCGACACTCCGCTGCGGCCACTCTACCTAAATATTTCCCTGGTTAGCGAGCCGAGGCTCGCACCGCCGACCAGGGACGAGACGCCTCGAGGTCAGCAGTCAAGCAGAGGAGGGACCGAGGTCAGTCCCGCCTCTACCGTAAGAGAGCCTTGCGGCCACTTGTTATCGTCTCAGCGAACTGATGTCTAGTGTGTCAGACGATCAGGAACTGGCCCTTTTATACTGGACTGTATAAACAGTTACACAGTTGACTTAACTATGCGTCTGTAACTCTGAAATTTGAGTGCAATTTTATTGCAGTCTTTAATTTTTCAGATTTCAGCGGCACATTTTCATCGGAAGCCAGTTTAGGGGGCTCATTGGATCAGCAGGCACCAGGCTATGACACTCTAACGAGGCAAGGCAATGTACTGAGCGGAAAACAAGTCGAGTACGATAGGCGCAAGAAGAAGAAGTTAGAAGTTGTTCCTTTCTTAATGAAGATATCTACTGTTCTTATTGTTTGTGAAAAGCTGGTGAAGCTAATGCTAACGTCAGTTTCCTCACTCGAAGCCAAAATAATTCCAAATCCTGACGTTAGTTGAACTGGAATTCAAGGGAAGATGATGATGATGGTAATGTTGTATACTGTATAGTATGGTATGGTATTGTATGGTTTTTGTATTATATTTATTGCATGGTATGTTTTATAATAATAGTAAGTAGATTTATACAAGTGGTACTCTACGCGAAAAGCCAAAGTAGCACTAACGTAGTCAATTGTATGCTCGATCGAACAAAACCATCTTAAGATTAGTCTGAAAGCTCAGAAGAGATAGATCTGGCTGTCTGAGGCTATCAGGTAGATTTTTATTTTATTTTTACTTTGATAGTGTAATTATGATATTGTATTTTATTGTATTATATCGCATTGTATGGTTATGGTATTGGTATTGTGGTTATGATATTGTATTGTATTGTAGGAATGAGCTGTTAGAAGAGGCCATGAAGGCTGCCACGCCTTTTGCTCTATGGAATGGTCCTACTATAGTCGCCTGGCTCGAGGTCTTCTTTCCTCTCTATTCTAATTTCTGCTTTGTCACATTTGCTCATTTTAATAAACCATTTGCTTCATTTGTCATTTGTCTTTCCATTGCCTTTATAATACCGTATCGTAAAGGCAATGGAATGGCTGTAGCTAATGGCGATGTCTGTAAGATATTACTAACTGCAGATCAGTATGTGCGGGTTTCAAATCCTAGGAACGCCTGTCACTGGCATCGCCTTGGAGTGAGGAAATTGATGTTAACATTAGCTTTACCGGCTTTTATATGTTGTCGTTTCAACTAATATCTCATAAAGATAGCATTATTCCTGGCTTAGCAAGAGAGTAGGAATTTGTCCAGGTTGATAGGTTGCACTGTGAAGCTGTCAATGCTATTCTGCTATTCATTGTTACTGTATTTCAGTACAATAAATGTATGTATTGCACAATCATCTGAAGATCTTTCCAGTTTTTAATTAGAAGATGCCTGAAGGTATAGCAGCCGCAGGCAACTTAATTGGAAAAGTGCCAGTGCTTAGCTCAAATATAATAACTACTTTGATTCTGTGTGATACTTGTTAGCTTTGAGTTGATGCTGAGAAGTTTGTATTTACTTATTAGTATCAGATTGTCAGATTAATAAAATTGTTGGTCTAATTGCTATACGATGTGTAAAGTTTTCTGGACATGTTTATGGTCTGGACATGGTAGCTTAGTACAAACTCTAGAGTGTGCTTACTCTTAAAGCTATTTGTTACGTAGCTGTGGGTAGACATGCCAATGTAAAGAACTGCTATTTGTTGTGTAGTTGTGGGTAGGTATGCTAATGTAAACAACTGTTATTTGTTGTGTGTAGCTGTGGGTAGGTATGCTAATGTAAAGAACTGCTATTTGTTGTGTGTAGCTGTGGGTAGGTATGCTAATGTAAAGAACTGCTATTTGTTTGTGTAGCTGTGGGTAGGTATGCTAATGTAAAAAAACTGCTATTTGTTTGTGTAGCTGTGGGTAGGTATGCCTGCCTGGTACGTGGCTGCCTGTCACGCTAATGTAAAGAGCGGTGCTATCATGTCGGCGCTATCAGATCAGGAGATACAGCAGGAGATAGGCATCAGCAATCCTCTACACAGGCTCAAGCTCAGACTCGCCATACAGGAGATGGTCAATCTCACGAGTCCATCCGCTCCTCGCACCTCCAGAACTGTGCGTAGATCAATCGTGTCACTTTCACTTGTTGTTGTTGTCAAGATTTGCGTGATGTGTGATTTTTATGTCTACTCCTGCATGATTATGACTCCCTATTTTTCCCAAAACTGTCTATAATTTATGTTTGTCCATTTTCAGTTAGAAGCTTGCTACTCTCTGTTCTGACAATAAATTCAAAATTAGAATGAACTAAAACAGTTAAAAACAACAGCCAGTAGTTTCTACTGTACACCTTATATCATTAACCGCTAACTGAAGGGCTGTGAATATTTTGGGTATTTTGACAATAAGTTTTTCATGACTGTTTATAAATTTTAGTTTTGGCTCTTATTTATTTGGTAGTGAAATCTGTTAGTATTTCGTAGCTTTTTTGTGTGAGCCTACGATTATATAACTAAATCACAAAACACCAACATGTTGGTTGTATTTATTGCTTTAAATCTGTTTATTAGCAATTATTTGGAAATTTTGTTCTGAAGTTGTTAACTTAATTAACTTAAATACCCATTTCATTAATCTCGCTTAGTTATCGACCGTAAATATTTACTGAAGACAATGTTAATTACTTGATTTACATTATCTTCCTTAAATATTTACGGTCGATAACTAAGTTATCTGTTACTTGATTTCCCGTGTTGTGATTGATTGATTGATCTATTTATAGAGTCTGGCATTTGGTGAAATGAACCACGAGTGGATAGGTAACGAGTGGCTGCCAGCTCTTGGTATTCCTCAGTACCGCAGCACATTCATGGAATGCCTCGTCGACGCTCGCATGCTCGACCACCTCACCAAGAAAGATCTGAGAGGTCAACTCAAAATGGTCGACAGCTTCCATAGGTCTGACACTGTTACACTGCTCCATTGTTCTCTTTGTTCTTATATAGGTCTGACTCTGTTACACTGCTCCATTGTTCTCTTTGTTCTTATATAGGTCTGACTCTGTTACACTGCTCCATTTTTCTCTTTGTTCTTATATAGGTCTACTCTGTTACACTGCTCCCCATTTTTCTCTTGTGCTGTTTGTTCTTATATAGAATCTATATTATAGGCCTGACACTGTTACACTGTTCCATTATTCTCTTAACTTGTTCTATTTGTTCTATTGTTCCAGCCGGTGGTTGCTGTGGTAGCATGCTTGCTAAACCATTGAAATTTAAAAAGTCTATACTGCACAATGACTTGTTTTATTGGTAAGACACGCCACGAACGCGCTTGCCATCATCCAGGGGTAGGGAAATCAATCAATAAGAATTTAACGTCCGATTTTACAAGGCAATGTTAGGAACGTCTTAAGCAGAGTCTGGTTCACCAGGCGATAATTCACCAAATAATGATGACTTAGTCTTCAAAAGCCGCAAGAGAAAGTGAGATCTAAACCGTGCAGGCTCGCTGTGTGAGACAAGAGGGTCAGACTATTGACATATGGCTTAGAGAACAGACTAACTTAGATATGGTTAGAATATACTTTTATTTATAAATAAATGTTGCGCATTGTGTGTGTACAGAACCAGCCTGCAGTACGGCATACATTGCTTGAAGCGACTCAACTATGATCGGATAGAACTGGAACGACGTAGAGAAGACAGTTCTGATGAAATCAGAGGTGACCTTTGTGTTTCTTTGTAGAGATGCATTCTATAATTCCCTGATTTTATCTATATATATGTATGTATGTATGTATGTATCTATATATATATATATATATATATATATATATATATATATATATTTTATATATATATATATATATATATATATATATATATATATATATATATATTATATTTAGGTCTATATATTCTGGGCTGGGAATATACCGATATTCAGCTACCAGCTGTAAATACTATTGCCAGCTATGAAATTCAACGGCCAGCTGTAAAATACTACTGTCAGCTATGCAATACAACAGCCAGCTATAAGATACTACTACCAGCTATAAAATGCTACTACCAGTTAGCGCACATCAATCAAGCAATATGTATTGTAACATCTTGTACCTATAGTAACATCTTGTACCTATATTTCCACCTGAACTAAGAAATCCAGACATTAAGTCCAAGTACATCAAGCTTGAAAATTAGTAAATAAAATGATTAGTTCTGCTAAAAGCTTGTATTATCAAAATCTAATATTGCAGAATCAAAATTGTTCCAAAAAATTATGGGGAGCACTTGACTCTGCTTGATCGAACCATTCCCAAGTCACTCCCCTCTACCACCTCACCATCTTCTCTTGCTACCTCTTTTCTCAACTTTTTCGATGACAAAATAGCCAAACTCTGTAGCTCTATACCCTCCAACTCCATTGACAACTCCATTTCTGTAAATATGCCTGAACCACCACTACTTTCTATTTTTGAACCAGCTAAACCGGAAGAAATGCGCAATTTTATTCTTCGCTCTACCGACTCATCTTGCTGCCTTGATGTTAATTATTCCTACACGCTTACTGAAATCCTGTATTGATGTTTTAGTTGCTCCTATTACTTACTTAATCAACCTCTCACTCTCAGAAGGTATCTTCCCGACCTCCTTCAAACAACCAGTGGTATCTCCTTTGCTAAAAAAGCCTTCTCTACCAAAAGGTGATCTTTCCAGTTACCGTCCTATTTCCAATCTTAACTTCATCTCTAAACTTCTTGAAAAGGTAATTTATACCCGTTTATGCACTCATCTTGATTCTTTCCCTTCTTTCTCTCATTATCAATCTGCCTATAGAAAACTCCATTCTACTGAAACCGCTCTTCTTCGTATACATAATGATCTTAGCTTGGCCATGAGTAGTAAACAAGTTTCTGCCTTGGTTCTTCTAGATCTCTCTGCTGCTTTTGATACAATTGACCATGGCATCCTAATAAATAGGCTTAAATCTTGTTTTGGCATATCTGATTCTGCCTTTTCCCTTCTCACATCATATCTCTCATGTCGCACACAATCTGTTGTTATTGGTCAAAATCGCTCTTCTGAACTACCCCTCCTACGCGGTGTTCCTCAAGGTTCAGTGTTAGGTCCATTGCTCTTCTCTTTATATATCACACCTCTTAGCTACCTGCTTGCTCAGTCCTCCATAAATTTTCATTTTTATGCAGACGACACACAACTATATATTTCCTTTTCTAATCATGATTCTGATCAAAAACTGGCTCATCTCTCATCCATTCTTGACAAGGTTTATTCCTGGTTTTGTGCTAACCGTCTTGCTGTTAATCCTTCCAAAACTGAATACCTTTTAATTGGCACTCCTTTGCAAAGAAGTAAAATTACCAATAACTCTGTTAATTTTCAGAATCTTGCTCTTTCACCTTCTCGAACTGCCAAAAACCTTGGAGTCATATTTGATGAAAACCTTGACTTTAAATCCCAATCTCTTCTGTTTGTCGCGCTTCTTTCTTTCAGATTCGTCAGATTAGGCAAATACGTCCATCCCTTACTAGAAATTCAGCCACTATCCTTGCTAATTCTATAGTTCATTCAAAGCTCGACTACTGTAATTCATTATTACATGGGTTGCCTACTTCTTCTCTCAATCGTTTGCAGCACGTCCAAAATTCTCTTGCACGTGTTGTTTGTAAGTCCTCTCGACTTCAATTTCGCTCTCTTTCTCTTCTACGCAGTCTTCACTGGCTCCCTGTTAATCAACGCATAAAATATAAAATAGCTCTATTAACTTTCAAAACTCTGCGATTTGGCAAGCCTTCTTACTTATCTGAAATTCTTCTTCCCTATCGCCCCTCACGTACACTTTGCTCCACCGATGCCAATCTTCTCTCAGTTCCAAATATTTTCACGTCATTGGGCAGACGTTCATTTTCTTACGCAGCACCCACAATCTGGAACTCTTTACCTGCTAATCTTCGCTCTTGCTTTTCTCTTTCAACATTCTCTAGCAAGCTTAAAACTTACCTTTTCCCACCATAGACATAATCAATCTACCCTGACCATTTTTTTGATCACCGGACTGGCTTTCGTTTAGGACCTTGCTTCTCCTCAGCACATTTCTTTCGCAGATTGGTCTGGGTGAATTGATCTGTAGTGATATGTGCTGTTGGGGACGTCCCTGACATCATCCCTGGATGAGGAAACGGACGTTAAACCTTTATTATTATTATTATTATTATTATAATATACTACTACCAGTTAGAGCACATCAATCAAGCAATATGTATTGTAACATCTTGTACTTATAAAGTACTACCCTTGCACTTATTAAGTACTACCACAACTTAGCTCACATCCATCAAGCAATGCGCCCTGTTTGTCGCACAGACGTGCTGGTGTGGACGAACGAGAGGATGGTGAAGTGGGTGCAGCAGGTGGGGCTGAAGGAGTTTGCAGCTAATCTGATAGAGGCCGGGGTTCATGGGGCCTTGGTAGCTCTGGACGAAACCTTCGATCATAACAGCATGGCACTGGCTCTGCAGATACCCTCGTCTAGCACACAGGTACGATCAAATCAATCTATTACAGATACCCTCGTCTAGCACACAGGTACGATCAATCAATCTATTACAGATACCCTCGTCTAGCACACAGGTACGATCAATCAATCCACTACATATACCCCCGTCTAGCACACAGGTACGATCAATCAGTCCACTACAGATACCCTCGTCTAGCACACAGGTACGATCAATGAGTCCACTACAGATATCCTCGTCTAGCACACAGGTACGATCATTCAATCCATTACAGATACCCTCGTCCAATACACAGGTACGATTAATCAGTCCCTTGTATTTGCCAACATACTGTCCGTGTTATGTCCGGGTTGCTAAAGGATAGACCATCCGTGGACTGCACTTGTTGTAAAGACGGCAATGCACTGAGATCCAAAGCCACGTCAGAAAGGTGTTTCGGTAGTGAGCGCATAGACTCTAGAAATTTGTAAAAAAAATTCTCAAGCGACTGAAACCATAGTTAATCTTGGATTCAAGGGAGGATGATGATGATTTAAATGCTTCTCTACAACTCATGTTGTGTCCGGGTTGCTGAAGAATAGACCAACCGTTGACTGCACGTTAAAAAAGGCGACAAAGCACTAAAATCCAAACCAACATCAAAAGGGACATTCGGTTGGTGAGCGCATGTACTCCAGAAATTGCTACTAATTTTTCTAATCCTGACCTTAGTTAAAACTGTAATTCAAGGGATGATGTTGGTGATGGCGGTGATGATTTATTTGCTGTTATTCTCGTCTCCTGAAATCAACTTTTGATTGTAAGCTAGCCGGTTCTGTTTAGTGTTTAATTGAGTATTTTTAGTTCTATACGTTACAACCATTGCAGTAAAACAAACAATATACAATAAAAAACACAGCATACTAAGCTTCATAAAACTAAAACTCTACATTACGTTCATCATCATCATCTTCCCTTAAAACCCAGTTTAACCAGGGTCGGGATACGAATAGACTTTCTTTTATCCATTTGTTTAAGTTTTTGTGAACTCTATATTACGTTATTGTAGATATGTTACAAAAATTCTGAGAAATATTTAAAATAAATCAGAGCACAGAATTTTCAGGGAATTATCATGCAAATATATGCTTTTAAAAATGTCTTAATGCTATCAGGTGTCAGAATGTCTTACAAAATGTGGAAGTTCATTCCACATTTTGGGACTTGCTGCGGGAAGTGACTTGAGAAGTGCATAATGTGCTTCGTTAATAATTTAAAGAATATTGGTTACAGCTGTGATAGAAAATAAGCTTGCTAAAGGTTGTAGCTAATTGTCACGATTGAATATTAATTTTTAATCTGTTTTTTTAAATAGTCGCCAACTTAAGTTACCGTGCACTAACGATTGATCATTTAATGCGCACAAGTGCTGAATTGTTGTTATTGAAGTTATTGTGCTTAGGTATTGATTAATTGTAACTTTCTATGCAGGCTCGACAGGTGCTGGAGAGAGAGTTCAATAATCTACTGGCTCTGGGGACAGACAGGCAGCTCACTGATGTGAGGATTACCTAATTAACTAATTTATTAATTAATTAGTTTAACATTTAGTTGAGTCGATCAAATCTTCCAACTTTCCTGGGTTAATGATTGGCTGCAGCTGTCACCGATGCCTGGTTGGGGGTCAGCTCCTTAGTGAAATCCTTCATTCTATGATTTGACTGACTGACTTATTGATTGGTTGGTTGGTTGATTGATTGATTTATTGATTGATTTATTGATTGACTTATTGATTGATTGATTGATTGATTGATTGATTGACTGATTGATTTATTTATTTATTGATTGATTTATTGATTGATTGATTTATTTATTGACTGATTGATTGATTGACTTATTGATTGACTGATTGATTTATTGATTGATTGACTGACTGATTGATTGAGTGGTTGATTGATTGATTTTTTGATTGATTGATTGATATGTTGTTGTAGAGACCTCGTGAAAGTCTAATACAACCATCGCATACTATTGAAGAATACACTGGTCGACCGTGATGAATTGTTTGTAGTAATAATCTATACTATTGTTTAATGGTTTGCTCTCTTGATGTCTGCTTGTTTAAACAGAGGTGATTTGATTGATTGGTTTGATGAATGGCTCTATGTTGTTGAATTAGTTGGGAATATTTCAATGGAACTGCATTTCTTGGTATTGTTTCGCTATAGGAGATGACTTTTAAATGAGAGAATCTTATAAAAAAGCATCAATATCTCGAGGCTTTACAGTACCGTTACGCGTTGTTACGAAACCGTGACTTCAGTAGGGTCTTTCTTTCATAGATAATCGCAACTGTGAAGAAATTTGTAACTTTATCTCACACAACCTCTTGAAATCTAAGGTGAAAAATCGTCAGGGTATCTATTTTATGAGGAAACGGACGTTAAATCTTTATTATTATTATTTTGTATTACCCCGGGTGTAAAAAATCAAAGGTTTGATAAAAAGCTAAAAAGAAATCTAATGGTAACGTCAGTTTCCTCACTCGAAAGCGATGTCAGAGACGGGTGAGTCAAGGATTTGAAACCCGCATATACTGATCCGCGGTTGAATATCTTACCGACATCGCCACTGGCTTCAGCCAGTAAAAAACGATTCGAGCTATACATGCTGCCCCGGTTACTGGAGGTTATCATGCTGCCTAAAAGTATTGCTGAACCAGACTGCTTTAAACATTATTTTTTTTACCCCGGGTGTAAAGAACCCGAGGTTTGATAAAAACTATTCAAGCAATATGTGTTGCATCGGCGCCCGGCTACTCGAGGTCATCTAGCTGCTTAAAAGAATTGCTGAAGCCGACTGCTTTAAATAATAATAATAATATTAATAATAATAATAACAATAATAATATTATTATTATTATAACTACTAGTATTATTATTATTCTTATTATTATTATTATTATTATTATATTATGATTATTATTATATACCCTCTGTGTCATTTCAGATGTAGTAGTATGCTTTATTTGGCTATCGTATCCAATAATAGGATATGTGTGCCACTTAATAAGCTGCTCGGTGTGCTGTATGTAAGGCAGACAGTTATTTAGTCAATATACATGTATGTAAATCCTAGTTCCTGAGCCTACCTCTTTTGACGTTGTGTTCAGATGTAATCATGCTGATGATCTTAGTAAACTAGCTACCTTTATTTACTGCCTGAACTAGCTTTATTAGTGCAATATAAGTGCTAGGTTTTAATGCCGACTGATCATCATTTGTGTGCCAGTGTCATCTTACGTTTTCATCTGTCGTATACAAAAATGTGTGTGACTGCAATTTATGAAAAAGTTTTTATCTATATTTATTTTCTTTTATTTAATGTATTCAGACGCCGTAAAACATAGATCTTATATTCTGTGTAAGCATTTAAAAATAGAATCAAATCTTTAATTTAATTTCTCTCGTTAGTTTTATAATCCAATAGAAGGCAACTGCAGAAACGAGAGAATGTCCTATATGCATACAAATTGGCCGTAAGAGCCGTAGAAGATATACAAACTACTGCAAATATTTACATGCGCTAGTCACTTGGCTCCGAATCTTTTTTAAAGTTAGATTTTTATTTCCAATTTGTGTTTGAAGGAATCCTCGTCGATTAATTTCACTGAATGTTTATGGCTAAATATTTATAAGTGAATTATGTAAATTAAGTATGTAATATAATTATGTAATTTAATTATGTGGTTGCGGATTTATTCAGTGTTGTGTTGAGTTTTTGTCGTATAACTATTCAAACCTCAAGGCTCAATGAACCGTTGTGTGTTATGACTTCAAAGCTCTCTGCCTACATTTACACGGCCAGGAGAATTGAGATTTGAACAACTCTAACCTGCGAACTACAGCTTTACAACTCTGACGTCCCTGACATCATCCTTGTGTGAGGAAACGGACGCAAAACCTCTATTATTTTGATTACTATTATTATGCGCAGACTGTCTTATACTCAGAAGTACATGCCATGTCCAGCTTCACTAAGAAAAGTTCTTAATGTCTTCATATGTTTGTTATATAAATTATTTTTTGTTGCACTAACTACATAGGCTGCAATAATAAAATTCTTTATCTATTCAGTTTTGTAGGTCTACCGTGTGTGTCCCTGAATTCACGTATTAGTGTATTGAGATGAATCTAGTGTACATACGAGAAATTAGACGTTAAAATGAGACTTGTGTGACACATTTCTTTTATCTTACGTTGGTGTGCTGTTAATATTTGCGGATCTATTTAAATTTTATCTTGTTTAAAAATTGATGGTTCAATAGCGAATATGATTTTTCGCTAGTTCTCTTAAACGAATGTAACCTTTGCCCAACAGAATGTAACTTAGAGTAATAACTTAGAGTATAGAGTAGGGGTGACGTAGATATGTATTTGGTTACCTGCTACTGTCAGGTCAGACCCGACCTCTCTTGATGTTGCTAAGATTGGATTTGTGGTGGAAGAATTGAGGTGAAATGGAATGGAAGAATTGGGATGACCTCCTTGTCCTCTCAGAGTGACGAATAAAGCTGATGAAGCTAATGTTAACGTCAGATTCTTCACTCGAAAGCGATGTCAGTGAAAGGCGAGCCCAGGATTTGAATCCCGCACATACTGACTGATCCGCGGTCGAGTATCCTATCCAGTGGCGAAGTCGGTAAGATACTCAAAGCTGTCGGTATGATGCTGAATACGTAGTCATAGTTGTTGTATTCATAACCAAAAAGTATGAACAATTGATTAAGTATGTAGAGTATACGTGTGTTCAGTGTCAGATATATTTTTATTTACGATAAACCGTGCTTGTATATAAGTATTAGAATTTTTGTATTAGTTGATAGATTTAGATCTGTTTAGATTCTACTCTGTACTGCTCGTTGTAAGTGATATTGGTGACTATGTTCCAATCTGAGTTGTGATTTATTATGTTTTCTTTATTAATGAGATATTAGATTCTGTTGTGTTCTGCTCAATGCGCAGGTCCTAGGTATGTATTTGTACACACAAGCTGCTCTTAGGAGCACTTAAGAGGATTTCCTCGATCATTAGTTATTCTTATAAATAACTAAAGTCTTTACAAAGAAATTAGGCTTTGGAAGTATCTTTTCTTGTTGTCTCAGTTCCTATTTAGTTACCACCTGCAGTACGTGCAGTACGAGCAGTATGCTGTGTGTCTATTCTGCAGTAGCCCGAACACAACACGGGCAATAACGCATTTATATAAAACACGTGATATCACCGAATTCTCTCAGTTCTATTTCACTAGAAATCTGAACAGATATTAATGTTCTCTTCAGAACAGAATACGATACAAGTGATCCCATGTGTTGTTGAGTACGTAAAGCTTTAGGATTAAATATCTCGCTCTTTTTAACTTGCAGAAATGTCTCTCATCGTAACCCCGTCAAATATATGACTATATCATGCATGCTTGACTTTTGTTAATGGAATGTAGACTTATTTATGTTACTGGTAATGTGTCTAATGGCTCGTCCAGCTATTAATTTATGCCATTCTAATAGTTACTGAATATTTATACCTGATTTTTGATGTTAAGCCTGTTGTTAATTATAACCTACTGTAACTGTACTGTATTGGAAGACATTGGCGTGAATCGACTGTGCATAATGCAACTTCTATAAGATTTTAAAAACGATATTGTCTTGAGGTGATTGAATGAATGAAGTGGAATTGACCCGCTTGACGAGTACGTGTGCTTTGTGAACTCTATTAACTAACTTGATTAAATAAAAGTTAGATAATAACATTTTTTCTTAAAGCTCTTTGCTATGTAAACTAATATAGAAATTTCCTACATTACTGTTTTGTTTCTTCATTTGGAACTGTTAAGATTTAGTGAAAATTAGGACTTTTAAGAACTTTTTAAAAACAAATACATAGACTTTTAGAGATCTGTTTCTGCTGTAGATTGATATTTTTATATTTATTTTATTTTGTTGCCTATGGTCTCTTATCGTAATCAACATTCATTTTATCGTCTCACTATTCGCATTGAGTTGTTTTTATTTTCTAAGACTTTTCTAGTTAAGTGTTTTCCTGTGTAATCCTGCGAATGGATGATTCTCAAATCTTCCATATCTACCGGATGAATCCTCTCAGAGTAATTATTGAATAAAGCACTCAACGCACGATCAGATTTATTGTACATATAAGTCTGTTTGGAGATCTGAACTGATTTATAGTAAAACAAATCTTATTGTATGTCAACGAAATCGGAAGTAGGCCAACCCTATGGTCACTCATTTAAACTAAACTAAATTAATTATTTATATAAATTGAATAAGCAACGTAATGGTATTAATGCGTGTAATACCATATAGCAGTAGGGCCTATTTTGATAGAATTTTCTGACTTGTGACCTGTTGTTGTTGCTACTCTGTTGTTGAGGTAAGAGGGATCGAGAGACCTGCTGCTTAAAATATATCGAGTGCGTGATCACAATATATTTCAAAAGCCACATTTGTCTCTTCGTGTTTCAAACTGCATGCGGTTATCTGAAGATTAGACTCTTCATAATTATCATTAAATATTTTTCTATCAAGTTTTAAGATTTTATGACAAATTTCTAATTTCTTCTAGAATGCCTGAAATATTTCGAGCTTTTTAAGGTGTTTAAGTATCTCTAGAGGGTCGTTATTGGCCCCAGTGTATACTGTAGATTTTGATACTTGTTAGGCTAATTTAATAATTAGAAACGTGGGTGATGTGTACGCGTATATTATACAATTATTGTCATTGTTCGCCAGAGTGTGTACACATGTTGTAGACGAGGTCGCTTAGGCCTACGTATTCGACCCAGCAATACGTTTAAATACGTGTAAATAAGCGTAGCGTACAATACATGTAGATACGTGTAAATGCGCGTAGTGTACAATACATGTAGATACGTGTAAATGCGCGTAGTGTACAATACATGTAGATACGTGTAAATACATGTACTGTACAATACATGTAGATACGTGTAAATGCGCGTAGTGTACAATACATGTAGATACGTGTAAACACGTGTAGTGTACAATACATGTAGATACATGTAAATGCGCGTAGTGTACAATGCATGTAGATACGTGTAAACACGTGTAGTGTACAATACATGTAGATACATGTAAATGCGCGTAGTGTACAATGCATGTAGATACGTGTAAACACGTGTAGTGTACAATACATGTAGATACGTGTAAATGCGCGTAGTGTACAATGCATGTAGATACGTGTAAATACGTGTAGTGTACAATACATGTAGATACGTGTTAATAAATACATGTACTGTACGATACATGTAGATACGTGTAAATACGTGTAGTGTACAATACATGTAAATACGTGTAGTGTACAATACGTTTAGATACGTGTAAATGCGCCTAGTGGACAATACATGTAGACCGTTTTCGTGTTTACTGTACATTCTTTTAGCATATGTATTGACATGTAAAGATTGTAAAGCTGAAATGCGATTATTTCCTATTCTGTTGTTAAATGTATTTTATGTCATCGATGTGCAATCTCTCTTATTCTCTTATATTACTGTATTATTGATATTATTCAATTGTTTATAGGTTTCATAAGATGTGTATATGTATTATATGATACACGTTATATATATATATATATATATATATATATATATATATATATATATTTCCAGGATGTTGATGATTAACTTTCCCACTTTCCCATATACTACTGTTAATCCTATCTCTTGTCTCTGATATTTTGTAATTGAAGAGAACTCAGATGTTTTCTGCCGGGGCTTTACTTCCTGCAGTTTATTTCTATTCGGAACTCTCAGTATCGACGCTCTAGCGTGCTCTCTAGTTTCCTCTCAGAAAATGTTCTTTGTAATATTTGTGCGTGGTGTCGAGAGTACGTGAGGTAGTATTTCATAGAACTGATCTAGTTTACTCGTCTTATATTTACGTATAGATATATTACGTATACGTGTACTTGTTCGTCATCTATTTTGTGTATAGAAGTAGAATAATATGAAGTATCATTTGCTGTCTTTATTTGTTGATGCGAATACCTCATTCAGCCAATCGCTTTCAGCCAATCAGAAAATCCCCGACATTATTTTCCATTACGAAATTTGTGTCAAGGTTATAGCATCAGTATGATTGAGTGCTTCACTACTAGGCGATCTTGTCAATAGTTGTTAGCTGGCTGGAGTCAGTGGCGATGTTGTTAAGATATTCGACTGCGGATCATTATGTGCGGATTTCAAAGCCTGGGCTCGCCCGTCACTGACATCGCTTTCGAGTAAGGAAACTGACGTTAACATTTGCTTTTTAAGCTTTCTTGTCAACAGTTACCATGTCATGTCATTTCATGTCATATTATATCATGTCATGTTATGTGTTGTCATATCATGTCATATCATGTCATATCATGTCATATCATGTCATATCATGTCATATCATGTCATATCATGTCATGTCATGTCATGTCAAGTCATGTCATATCATGTCATATCATATCATATCATGTCATGTCTTGTCATGCCATGTCAAGTCGTATCATGTCTTGTCATGCCATGTCAAGTCATATCATATCATGTCATATCATGTCATATCATGTCATATCATGTCTTGTCATGTCATGTCATATCATATCATGTCATATCATATCATATCTTGTCATGCCATGTCAAGTCATATCATGTCATATCATATCATGTCATATCATATCATGTCTTGTCATGCCATGTCAATGTAACAGTTATCAGTAGTTCCATAATAGTCTGGTGACCAAAGGTTCAGATCCCGAGATAATGGTCTATGCCGATAACACCAGTGAGACTTAAATCATTCTGACGTTGAGTTTTAGACTTGCATATTAAACTGAAATATCCTTCTTCGGTGCACTGCCAAGTGGCAGGATCAAGGTACATATTCATACTCATAGTCTGTTTTCTCGCTCCATAAGAGCACTCCTTAGATCAACAAGTTAATCCCTTCTCCAAGTCTATGACATATCCATGCCTTATGTAGCCTGTAGCTTGGGAAAAGTATGGCTTCTGAGGTGGTTTCCCGTTGCCTTCCTGAAATCTCCATAGTTGGAGTTTTACACCCGAGTCTATTCCAGGTCAAATTGATCAGATAGTAAAATTTCGCTTATGCGATCGTCCCATTCGGTTTCAAAGTACTGGATGACTCATGCAGAAGATTGCAAAGATGAGTACTAATCTGGCGAAAATGATAAAATGTTATTGTTCATGTCGTTGCCGGCGACTTAACCGTCAGATTCGAACTCGTCATCAATCCGAAACAGTTATCTCGTGTTTTGACGCCAAAGAGCAGTTTTAATACCCTGTTCAGTAATGCTATCGATTGCTTATACACCATTTTTAATAACTTAGATAGAACCACATAAGTAAATCGAAGAAATACGTTTTGCTGGTGTACACTTCAAATACAATACAAATGAACTATTAGTCTATTGAAAGTGTACAAATACATCAAAACAGGTTTATTCATCGATGTTCTGTTCTTTAGTAGTACTTATGGCATATCTAACAACAATTAGTGTGCTATTGTCGACTTTGAAAACATCGAGCACTATTGAGACAATTGGTGAGCAAAAAGAAGGTTCTAGAACGGCGCAAATTTCAAAATCCAGAAAACCAGTCTAAAGATATTGTACATCTGATATGGTAGCTCTGAGTTTTCGCCAGATGTCACTAAATGTTGCTAGGGGACACTACATAACACTAGCTATCTATATATGTCACTAGCTGTCACTAGTTGTCGCGAAATGTCACCAGTTGTCGCTAAATGTCATCAGTTGTCGCTAAATGCTACCAGTTGTCACTAGATTACACTAGATGTCATTAGCTGTCACTATCTGTCATTAGATGTCATAATGTCATTAGATATCACTAGTTGATACTATATATGACTAACTGATGCTAGGTGTCACTAAATATCACTAGTTGTCACAAAATGTCCCTAAATGCCACTAGATGCCACTACACTGTGTTTTTATAACTGATACCCCAAATTGTTTTAACAATAAAGAGTGGACCGATGTTCTTGAAATTTACAATACTTGAACAACAACCAATTCTTCCAAATATAGAGAAATTTCGTTTGAATGTCTTTAATAAAGTGAAAGTTATAGTTTTGTGAATAGGAGTGGGGTCAGATTTCCAGTACAGGATTGCGGGCGTGTTCCATGCAGGGTAAAATTATCTCTATAAAAATACTAACGAACACGTCACAAAATTTCAGCTAATGCTATTTTGAAGAGCAATCACTTCTTTACAAAATGACGTAAAATATGTGCTGATATGTTCTTAATTTACAAAGTTATTTAACTTTTAATGCATGCATTGCATGTCAGGGACAACTGTTATCACCGCAGCCGCTGCAGCGGCGTCCTCTATTGCAACAGTTAAAATAACTTATTCGTTTATTCTCTTCGTGCAATGCATGTATAAAAAGTTCAATAACTTTGTCAATTAAGAACATATCAGCATGTATTTTAGTCGTTTTGAAAAGAAATGATTGCTCTTCAAATTAAAATTAGCAGAAATTTTATATTGCGTGTTAGCTAGCATTTCTATAGAGATAATCTACGCTAAATGTAACACGCTCGTAATCCTGTATTGCAAATTTCTTATCTGACCCCACTCCTATTCGCGAAAATATAACTTTCACGTTATTAAAGATATTCACACAAAATTTCTCTATGATTGGTAGAATTGGCTGTTGGTCGAGTGCTGTAAATTTCAAGAACATCGGTCAACTTCTTACGACTTTATTGCTAAAACAATTTGGGGTATCAGTTAGAAAAAACACAGTGTAGATATCACTAGCTGTCCATAGCTGGGTCTAGATGTCACTAAATGTCACTAGCTCACTAGATGTCGCTAGCTCACTAGATGTCACTAAATGTCACTAGCTCACTAGATGCCACTAAATGTCACTAGCTCACTAGATGCCACTAAATGTCACTAGCTCACTAGATGCCACTAAATGTCACTAGCTCACTAAATGTCACTAGCTCACTAGATGTCACTAAATGTCACTAGCTGTAACTTGATGTCATAGTCATGACTAATTTTCACTATATGTCCTAGCTGCCACTGACTTTGACGTCGGCTTCACAGCTTCACAGTTATCATTTTCAGTAGCTAAAAACGCAAACACGCACTATAGTGAAATGACCAACTGTGTTTATATCTATCACTTTTAATACCACATGTTATATCCGTTAGGCAATTTAGTCCATTTTCCGTGTAACCAGTCCAGTGAATGTCCGATATTTTACTCTTAGATCAGCGCGGCTGGGATTCGAACCCACGAGGGTTCAATTCACCTCGGATCTGTCATTTAAAACTTCATGACGTTACCCCTACGCCATTAAGACATTTATTTAGCTATCCCTACAGGATGGGATGTGATCTCTGCGGACCAGCCACTGGAGGATTTAGAGGATCTCGACCTGGCACAACGACCTTGAGTGAGAAGTCAATGACCTGGTAACCTTGACTAATGCAGCCCAAGGACACAACGTCTACATGGGGAGAGAGGTACTGCCTCAGGGTGGTGTCATCTATACCTCCACTGGCTTCAATGATCAGCCTCTCTGGGTGGAGTTCTCTGAGCTCAAGTGCCGTGGCGTGCAGAGCCTGCGCAGAACAATAGAAAACACTACTCATAATATTAATAATAATAATAATAATAACACACCTATTATAGTGAAATGATCAACTACGTTGATTTCTATCACTTTTAATATCACAGGTTAAATCCGCTAGGCAATTTGTGCATTTTCCTAGTAGCCAGTCCAATGAATGTCCGAGATTTTACTCTCAGATCAGCGCGGCTAGGATTCGAACACACGAGGGTTCAATTCACCTCAGGGTCTGTCTTTTAAAACTTCATGACGCTATCTTCACCTCTAACCATTGCGCTATTGAGACATTCATTCACTAAGAGTTAAACTGTAGAACTAAACACTAAGAGTTAAAATGTAGAATTAAATACTAAGAGTTAAAATATAGAATTAAATACTAAGAGCTAAAATATAGAATTAAACATTAAGAGTTAAACTGTAAAATTAAACATTAAGAGTTAAACGGTAGAATTAAACACTAATAGCGAAACTGTAGAATTAAATATAGGCGAAATTTGCGCTAGACCGTTCAGAAAACCTTTCAGAATTCGATGAAAATATACTTCCTGCGCAAAGGCGCAGGAAGTATATTTAAAAGGAAAGATATGAAGTCTCTTAAATGGTGGTGGTGTGGCGGTGGTGATGATGATGATGATGATGGTGCTGATGATGATGATGACGATGATGATGATGTGAATGATAAATCTTCATAGTATTGACTGGAGTACTCACTTCAGGCTCAAAGTTATCCAGCATGACGCAGTCAGCTCCCGCTCTCGCTGCTTCCAGCGCTTCCTCCAGACTTCTGCACTCCACCTCTATCTTACTGCTAAACCCACAGGCTCTTCTTGCCGTCCTTACAGCCTACATGCAATGAGTCAATAGTACGAGTCAACTAGACAGTAGTACGAGTCAACGAGTCAATAGTACGAGTCAACGAGTCAATAGTACAAATAAATGGGTCAATAGTGCGAGTCAATGAGTAGATGATAATACGAGTCAACGAGTCGATGATATGAATCGACGAGTCAATAATATATTATTGAGTCAATGAGTGATAATACGAGTCAGTAAGTCAATAATACGAGTCAATGAGTCAATAATACGAGTCAATAATACGAGTCAGCGAGTCGAAAATACGAGTCAACGAGTCAATAATACGAATCAGCGAGTCGAAAATACGAGTCGACGAGTCGAGAATATGAGTCAATGAGTCAATAATACGAGTCAATAAGTCGATGATACGAGTCAATGAGTCAAAAATACGAGTCAACGAGTCAATGATACGAGTAGAGGAGTCAATAATATTACTACTGGTCAATAATAACAAAAGCTTTAACGCCATGGTTAAACGTCAGTATCCTGCTTGATATACATGTGTGTAGGCCTAATGATCTATTTATCAAGTTTGTCTATAACAATGATTAGCATTCATTTGTTTTAATTAATATAAAAAATAAGTAATAGTAATAATAGTGAGAAAAGTAATAGAACATTATACTGAAAACAATTCAACTGTAAATGTATGTTGTTTAGACATAAGCAAGGGCTTTGATAAAGTTATTCATTCAGTGCTTTTCCTAAAATTAATGAAAAGAGGAGCCCCATCAGTGTTGATTAATATCTTGTTCTACTGGTACAGTATATCCTACAGTTGTGTTAGATGGGAAAATGTTCTCTCTAGGCCTTACCTACGGCAAGGTGGAGTCTTAAGCCCAGTTTTATTTTCTATTTATGTTAATGATTTGCTAGATATATTCGCTAAATATGGATGTTATTTTAAGGGTATCGCTGTCAGTGCAATTATGTACGCAGATGATCTATTGTTGTTAAGCCCGTCTCTTTGTGAAATGCAACGTATGTTAGATATCTGTAGTAGTCAGCTAGAATTGTTAGACCTGCAGATTAATATTAAAAAATGCTCATCATTACGTATTGGCAACAGATACAACAAGAAATGTTGCAAACTATATCTAAAAGATAGCTTAGTTCCTTGGACAGACGAAATGAAATATTTAGGAATATATATTTTGAATGCACCTAAATTTAAATGTAGTTTTGATGCTGCCAAAATTAAATATTATAGATCTGCAAATGCAATATTGGCTAAATTAGGAACTTCTAACAATAAGCCTGTAATTCTGAAATTAATATCGACCATTGCTCTACCATGTTTAACGTACGCATTGGAGGCTCTGTCCCTTAATAAAACAGAGTTAACTACTCTAAATAGTCCGTGGACTAAATCTTTTCAAAAGGTTTTTAATACATATGACACAAATACTATAAAACATTGTCAGTTATATACTGGGTTTAAATCAATTTTGCACATATATGCATTAAAGGTAATGTCCTTCTTATCGTATCTGAATATGTCGGAAAATATAATGCTAAGATTAATATGTACAAGTCTGTCTACGGGCGACTTAGACAAGCTGGCAGCTCACTTCCATACTAATGCTCTGGATTTTAAAAATAACTACAGAGATGTAATAGATCTAAACTTTCAGCAGTGTTGAAAGAAAAAACTGGTATATCATGCCAATAAGTATTGTGGAAATTTTGACAAATGTAACCTATGCGGTTTCAATATTGATGATATTGATGTGCTTATATTGCATAGGCTACTTTTTTCGAAATGCAATCTATTGTTTTTCTTCATGTTCTATTTTCTTTGTTTTGCACATTTTGCGTTTATTTCTGTTTCTGTTTTGTGTGTGTCTTGGTTGCCCAAGTGGCGAATAAAAGGTATATATATAGTCAATAGTAGTATTAATAATAGGTAGATAGTAGCAGCAGTCGATACTAAGGATACAAAAGCAATGCTTGACACAAAACTTGGTCATAATAATAATCAAAAACTTGGTCATAATTGTAATCTCTATCTAGAAAGTACTGTTCCTGATTAAAAGTTTTTTTTCAGTTAAAAATAAAATAAAATTTAAAGATGTTTAATGTTATTGTCAGCAATGGCAATGTCAGCAAGGTGTCGACATTAGAAAATCTTCAGTTGCAGCTTAGTCGCCTCTTATGATGTTCCGAGCAGTCATTTGGTCCATTTTGCTCGGGTATAGCACGGACTGAAGTAAAACAAACACATTTCTAAACAAGCTTGCTATCTCTACGCATGACGATGACTGTGTACTGCATTAACCTGAGTTATATTCCCAGCCGACCAGATATGATTATCCTTCAACATAACCATGGACGACAGGTCGAACCTGTGCGTTCCAACACCTCCAACCATCATTCCGTACTTTTCCACCAGTCTGAACCCAGGAGTGGTCTTCCTCGTTCCAGTCACCTCACCTTTCCACTTGGCCTGGTTAGCAATGTCAGCCAGGCGATGACACCTCGTCGCCACACCGCTGCACCTAGCCAGGCAGTTCAACGCCGGTCTCTCACCCAGCAGAATGTTGCGAATCTTTCCTGTAATCAAGATAACATAATCTCTCTCTTAGCGTACTGTTAAGAGACTTGTCCACGCTATATAATGCACCCACTCAGGGGCGGATCCAGAAATTTTTTTAAGGGGAGCCCGAATTTTTTTCGTGTGGGGGCTCAAAAATGTTCAGTATACTCCGCTCGGCCCATAGAGTTAGTGTATCCCCATACCCCCCCCCCCCTACTTCTTCCCGTACTAAAGTCAGGGGAACCTATAATGCCTAAAATCCTACATTTGTTTTGCAAAAAGTAGGTTAATTTTTTCACCTCTAAAGAAACTCAACGGATCTGGACCAATTGCAAAAGCGACCTAATTTTGACGATGGGGGGGGCTTAAGTCCTTCCCAGCCAAGGCTTTTTGCACGACTGCTCCAGGACAGAGTTCAGATTTTTTACTTACACACTTTTTCCTCTTATACAATGTTTAAAGTGGAAATTGAGACCTAGTGAAATTGGCAACATTTTTCGGGCCCCCTTCCATTATATGGGCCCCTAGTGAGGCCCTTATTTGTAAAATTTCGAGCCAGTGGAACTGTTCGCGTTCCCTCTCGTACCCACCCCCCCCCCCCCAACCACTGCCCTTAGAACATATTTACACCTAGAAATTGTCATAGAAACAATGAACATATTGCTTAAAAAAATTATCGGGGGGCCCGGGCCCCCTGGGCCCCCCCTGGATCCGCCACTGCATCCACTCATCTTAGTCTTCCGTTTTCTCTTAATGTATGCATACGAGTGGATTTTTAAATCACCTACCATTATTCTTGGGGGATTTCGCTTATGAAAAGGTGGGCCCCTATCCCTATTATTTTATCATAAATAAATAAATAATTATCATTTAATTATCATAACTAGTTATTTTAATTGTCAGAATTTTATATATATATATATATATATATATATATATATATATATATATATATATTATCAGCAAAATATGTTACCCTATGTGAAGACAAGTGTTGGCTCTGTTTAGAATAGTCTTTACCCTACCAGCGAAACAGAACTGAGTAAAATCGAATTAAATACAGTATGTATACATTAAGTTATATATATGTATATATATATATATATATATATATATATATATATATATATATATATGTGTGTGTGTGTGTGTGTGTGTGTATGTGTATGTGTATGCATGTATGAACATTGAACAAGTATACATAAATGACAACCCTGATATTGCCTTATGGCGAGGCACCGGCCGTTAAATTCTTATTGTTTGATTGCCTGATAAATAAACATTAGAGTTCTTTAATGCGGTTTACAATTTGGCAAGTAACGTTATTTTTTAAATTGCTTCAGCGGCTATTGTTTGACACCTATTTCTCAGAGAAAACAACTATTGTAGGTTTCGGAATCTTGGGATAAATTGGAAACGAAATATTTGGGAGCTGATAAAGATTACAAGCAATGTCTGTTAAGATTAAACAGTAACTTCAGACAGATACTGCATGGACCTGCCAGTAGGTAGAGCACTAAGAGAGAGAGAGAGACACTGCATATTGTGATATACATAGAACTATCTCTAGAATTGTTGGATCTCTGCGAACGACTGTTGAAATCAATGAAAATCTACTGCGAAACTAAATCCAATATACACGTATGCTTACAAGTTTATAAACTGAATATATTTAGAACCACAAATTGCCAACAGTAGGCCTATCACAGGGTTAAAGGCCTACCTTTAACGGTTGCAACATGAGTTGCAGGTGAAATGACGTCGCCATCCTTGTAATCAATCCAAGTGATGCCGCAATCGAGTTCACGAAACACTGCGTCAAAGAATGGCACTCCTGCCAGCACACCACGCCCCTTACATATTAACCACGCCTCCTTTTCCTCCTCCCCCACCACTAGACCTCCATAGTCGAAACTGGGCGTGTCTTCATCCAGCCAATCACGAGCCAGCTTTTTCAGTTGAGTGGGATGGAGTAAATGAGACCACGAACGTTTCTGACCTGCAGAAACATTTAGTTTAACACCGTTGTGTTTTTATATATTGTTGTTGTTGTTGTTGCTGTTGTTAGCGTTGTTTGCGTTAGGGTTTTGGGGAAAGCGAAAGCGGGCAGGGGACTTATTTGCGTTTTGATAAATTAAACTAATTAACAGATCAAATTCTTGAAAAGAGAATCTCAAAGATTTTTCCTTTTTCCCTCACCCTTTCCCGTCCAATCCCAATCGTCTGGAGCCAGTGGTGATGTCGGTAAGATACTCGACTGCGGATCAGTATGTGCGGGGTTCAAATCCTGGGCTCACCTTTCACTGACATCGCTTTCGAGTGAAGAATCTGACGTTAGCATTAGCTTTACCAGCTTTAGCTGTTAGCTTTACCAAAGAAATAGAATAGAAATAGGCTGAGGGGGAGGAGGTTGACTTGCAAGCTAACTCACTTCTAGTAATTTGTAGGCTAAATAGAGTTTTACCTTCACCATCTCATATAATCCTGGAGTGTAATAGCTTGACCGCTTTCTTGATAAGTTAGAAAAAATTAAGAAGCAGGCATTCTCTGGAGCAAACAACAATAACAAAAAACAAAACAACAACATCTACAGTATAATTTTATGTTGACAAAACATCTTCATCACAACATAGTTATTGACCAGTCTATTCCATGTCTCTTTTCATCTTATGCTGTTGTCGTATTCTGATGACTTGCTATCAGCAAGTAATCCTCCCTTCCTTTAATAAATAGTCATTGGACCTGGGTTCCTTGTATTGGATACACAGTTACACACGCACTGTTATTTTAGCTTTTTTGCTCGTCAGCCCGAGTTTTGTTCGTCGGCAGGGTGCTCTATGATGTCATGGACGACGACGATACCTTCATTTCAACTTTACCGGATAGATTTTCGGAGGTATCTAGATTAAACAATTCTATAATAAATACATATATATTATTTAATTAATAATAAACTAAATAAAAAATGTAAATGTAAATAAAAAATATTATTTCTTTGAATACCTTCACTGTTCAAGGACGAGTCGGTCATCCTCTGGTTTACTGCAAATAAAGTGAATAAAAATTTTAAATACTAAAAATGTTAAATCTGTAAATTATAGTCTAAGCAACTCATTCCGTCGTAGCTGACAATATAATTTAGTCAGACAATGGTTTGTCCTACAGTACTATGTTTTAGGAATTACACTAAGATCCACTCATATGTGGACATGAAGAGGAGAGCGGTAGACAGAGAAAAGTGGAGGCGTTATATACCATAAACCTGCCAGTAGTAGGTAGTGCACTAAGAGAGAGAGATAGAGAGAGAGAGAGAGAGAGAACGAATAACATAAAATAGATTATGCCACACTGTATAGAAGATATGACACTTGCTAAAGCAAAGAGGGAAAATTATATGACATGAATTTATATCTTTAGAAAAATGTTTTAGCAATTATATAAACACATCCATGTGTGATGTCAGTGAAAGGTTAAAGGTTAAAGTCAGCCTCTGGCTAAAGACTAAACATTGTTTTAGCGTCATTTTCAACACCGACTGGAGAGTTCTTGATATCTAGCCCTCTCCTATCATTCTGCAGTATGACGCTTAACCGTTTTACCATCCTTTAATTATCAGGACTGGAGCTCAAAAAAGTTAGTGTTACCGTCAGTTTCCTCACTCTAAAGCGATGTCAGTGACGGGCATGCCCAGGATTTGAACCCCGCACATAATGATCCGCGATCAACCTACCTAACTGGCAATATTATTCCACTTATACGTAGCAAGCGCATATGCTAATTATTCAACTAACAATGATTGGTTATCTAAAGTTATTAATGAGTTCAACATTTATTAATGCTAATTTATCAATATAATTAATACTAGGTAACTAGGACATGATCAAATATTCAAAGTGATTACTACAAACTGCGAAATAGCAGATATATGCTACTAATATAAATTAGACGTAGGCCATGAAGACGCTATTTAGCCTAATTTCCAATGAAGACGCTATGCACCAGGCTGTATGGTTTCTATGAAGCTGAGAGAGCTGTTAGGCTCAGCTGATTGACCTTTGTACTTTTTCTCCAGCCTGTGACCACAACACTGGGCCCGTGTAATTGCATACTCTAGTTTTCTCAGAGCTATTTCAATAATTATTAGTATTAATGAAAATTAAAACATTTGCAAAACATATACAACACTGGGCCCGTGTACATGCAAAACTCTAGCTTGCTAACGGCTATTTCAATCATTATTAGTATTAATTAAAATTTTAAAAAAATACTGATAATGATGATGAAGATGATTGTAATATTCTTATTTAAACACATTAATCACTGAAATCTCAATAAAAGCACAACAAGAAACCAGTCGACTATAAAACAGGTGACAAGTTATAGGATTCTTATGGGTTACATAATTTTTATTTGCAGAAAATAATAATAATAATAATAATAATAATAATAATAATAATAATAACAACAACAATTAGAGTGCTACAGTCATCAATGACAACATCGAGCACTATTGAGACAAAATCAAGCAGGCGAGTAAAAATCTGCGCAAATTCCAAAATCCAGAAAATCAGTCCAAAGTAAGTAAAAGGTCACCAGGTGAAGGTCAGACCACAAAACTCAGAAAAATGAAACAACAACCTTTAAACATTTCATACTATCATACTTGAATCTAAGAAAAATTTTATACATCAAAATATTAATGATAATTATTTGACAAGATATAAAGAAGTTGAAATGAAGATGGTACTCTTGGACGCGACATATACACAATGTTACAAACAGAGTGTTATATCTCTGCACTTTCATGCTCTCTATGAAGTGCCAGTACTCCACATAGAGAGTTTGTCAAGTGTCAGAAACTAAATAACTACTCGTCCAGCGAAGTCTCAAAGTCAATAGCAAAACATTCAATCTGCTTTCAAAGAAAAGTCAACCATTTTGACGAACGTTTACTTAGCCGGTAAATAATTAATTAATTATTTAAATCAATTAATTAAATTAGAGAAAGGTAGTTAAGAAGATAACAAACTCTGAGATAAGCATAATTGTCAATATTGGCGTAATATAAAAGGTATTTCATTTCTTTAAATAAAATTATGAAACTTAAAGCAGAAAATAAAACATCTGAGAAATACATGTATTACTGCTCGTGTGGGTAAATATGAAACTGTAGCGTAGCTCAGGGAGGTTGTAGCTTATCTCCAGTTATTTTTATTCATTTATCGAATATCGGGATAACCCTGCCTGCAATATATTCTCTGAGAGGTTTAATGTAATGGATATTATCTTATTATTTCTTTATCTCAAACTACTGATATAATAACACAATATAACAAAATAACACACCAATAGACAATGAACTGCAGCCGTGAACAATGGTTTGGGCTCCCTGGTGATCCCTGAGGCCATCGAGCGGGACACCAATGATATCAGAATAGACCAGGTTATAATGATATCAATGACAGATCCTTAATATATAATTTAGGGTTTAAGACAGAAATTTGTTGTACAAGGACAGATTTTACCTTTGATAAAAAGTAAAATTTATTTAGCGATTAAATATTGACAGAATAGAAATCCAGCAATGCTGATACTTCTAGAGTTAAGAATGTTGTCCTGCAATACGTAGCTACTCCAGATAGCTCTTGTTCTGGAGTGGTCAGCTCTTAAGATGTTGATCGTCAGCTGGTGATCGAATTCGTTACATTGACGCGCTTTTCGAAGTTCTTGAGAGACAAGAGTTTCGTGAGACTTTCAGCAATGAGGCTTCCGTTAAATAAATTACTTATAAAAATGTTGATGTTAATTAACCAACATTTGATTGTGTTATAAACATGCAATTGAGTTAATAATCATTTATTCCGTTCATAAATATTTCAATCTGCTAACTAGCATTTAATAAGCTATTAAAATTTAATTCCCTTAATTAGCATATAATTTTATTAATAAACGTTTAATTCGCATGGGTTTTCTTTTAAGATCATTTGATGTATTCTTTTAACACTGATTGAATTTTGAGGTAAATGTCAAGTTTCTGCACCAAAAGATCCGATAGCGTTTGTTTCGTGCTAACAAACATCTCAGCTCATGTTATCAGGTTATCAGGTTATCCCATCACTGATGTTTTCACTATCACGCAGCATAATATTATCATGTACTGTAACATATATTAGCTTACTTGCATTCGTTCGCTTCCGATTAACAATAATAGAAATTTAATAATAATAATAACAAATTAGCCGAACCGGGTGTAAAGAATCCGAGGTTTATCAAACCTAAGAAACCACATTTTTCCCGAGTTTCATAAGGTATGGATAAGGCAGAGCCCGAGTTGTGTCCGGGTTGTTTGACGAATAGATCAACCGGTGACTGCACGTGTCGTAGAAGGCGACTAAAGCACTAGGATCCAAACCAACTTCAAAAAGGGCATTCGGTTAGTGAGCGCCTAGGCTCAGAAATTGCTACAAAATTTTCTAAAACGAATGGAAGAGACTTTGATATTTTATGGGACAAAGAGGAGTGGAGAAGGTACATTCGTATCCCGATCCTAGTTAAACTGAGATTAAAGGGAAGAAGAAGAAGAGGAGGAGGAGGAAGAAGAAGATGGGTAAGCCAGAGCCGTTTACGAAGGGATTATGTTGGCTAATGGAATGTTATATATGATGTGAAAGCAGACTCGAGAATGTGTACCATGGACCTACCGTTTGCAGAACTCCAGAGAGACAGAGAAAGAGAGAAAGAGAGAGAGAGAGAGAGAGAGAGAGAGAGAGAGAGGTTTAACGACCGTTCTGAAAAGGAATGGATTGATCTACTAATGAACGTCAATACCTGAGACTTCATGTCCAAATACCCTCAGAAGCGATGAGTCTAGGCTTCATCGTGTTTCTTCATCGAATTGATACACTTTGTAAAACATAGTGGCGGGTGGGCTACGTGACGTCTCAATATTCATCGAAAGAGGTTGCGCATTGGTCCCACTGCAATGATTATTGTCAATTTTATTGATATATTAGCGATGAATGACACTGGTGAGATTTGTGGCTAGTAAAATCTGGGGAGGGCACCTCAATCTTGAGCCATCCACCCGAGTCATAAGGGGTTGGCATACCTTAGACCTCTTTTTTAACATATAGTTAATGTCAGGAATGTTACAAAAAGAGAATCTACAGTTGTTCTTTGAAATCCCTCTGACTATCCAGTTTTTGAATTAGTTTTACTCATATCATAATGAAGTTATCAGCATTCTCTTAGATAAAGGTCTTGAAAGGGTCTTGATTCTTCCTACCATTTGTCTGCATAATATAAAACTGTAACATTTACTTCATTATTTTTAAATACTGTCATTTAAAAAATTTCATATCAGTAAATTCATAGCGTCATTATATTGTCTCATTCTCTCTCTCTGTCTCTCTCTTTCCCTCTCTCTCTCTCTCTCTCTCTCTCTCTGAGTCCAATGAATATAACATAATATAACATAATATAGCAGGAATTACAGTGCTGCTGTCATCCATCACATCATCGAACAGTATTGAGACAATAAAGAACTTCCCGCAATTGTTCCCCATTTGAAAACCCCTGCCGCCCCTTCACCCCCTTGTCACCATATAATTAAAAAGGTATTAAACGAATTGTCTCAAATATAATGATATCTCCTTCTCAGTAAATTATATCCGTCAGTAAACACCTATCATAAGTTTAATGCTTAATAGAGTATATCATGCTAAGGCATCTCTATACTTTACAATAGTTACCGTAAAACAAGCAATATACAATAAAACACAGTAAAAATCACTAAAATATCAAATAACTGTCATATATAACATAGCTTAAATATCGTAATTTGAGAAATTTATCAGTGAGCAGAATTTAGATGGAATGATCTAACAAAAAAGATTTGTCTTAAGATTCTTTTTAAGACTATCAGATTTATCAGAATGTCTTATAAACGTGAAATTTCATTCCGCAATTTGAGACCTACTACAGGAAACGACTTGTCACCATAAGAAACGCATTACGTCCCTGCATTTGAAATTATTCTTCAGCCTCTACTAATACGAAGTTGCTTCAAGTGTCATAACTGACCACAACAAGGTACTATATAAAGGAATAGGGATGAGATTGAGAGACCCGGTGAATTGTTTGACTTGGGCCCGCTAGAGGTCTCTCGGATTGTATTTAATAGTTTATAGTATTATACATTGAGAATTAAGACAATTATTACTAGGGCCTATAGTAGTTATTGTAAATATTTATATAAATTTACGTGTTTGTTAAGGAAAGCTTTTTTATTGATTAAAAAGTATTTATTTTATTTTATAACGTAGGTACATTTTACCAAGATATTGTAAAGTTTTTCAAGTATTAAGATATGATTTAGTTCATGGCGAAATGCTTTAAATTTTTGAGCGTAATTTTATAAAAATTAAATTGTACTTTATTTCCTTTAAATTGAGTTCTTTATCTATAAATACGTGCACAGTTTTATTCATCCAAAATGATATGCTTCTACCACACGTTGATGTTGCTATTTAGATTTCAAACTATGGCCTTTCATTTTTCTTCTTAATATCTGGAGCCAGTGGCCATGTCGGTAAGGTACTCGACCGCGGATTAGTATTTGCAGGGTTCAAATCATGGGCTCTCCCGTCACTGATATCGCTTTCGAGTGAGGAAACTGGCGTTAACCTTAGCTTTTATATCAATGCAAGTCGTCTTACGACTCAAATGCCAGTTTCAAAAGCTCTAATCTTAAGTTTCTAAGGATTTATAAGACATCCCTGTACTTCTAGAAGGTCTCGATGAGCCAGATTCTCCAGATTCGATTAGGCATGCCGTAGTTGATCTGTTGTTACGAATTACGAGGTGTGCTTTCGAAGCTAGGGTTAGTCAATAGAGTCCATTATTTTATAATATGACACTGATAGAATTTCATAATATGGTAGAATTTACATGTAGAAGTGAATAATTGCATTTCATTCAAATTGTATTATGCTAACCAGATGATATAACTGGTAAGAATGTTGTAGGCTTCGTAGATTGCATGTAGGCTACATAATTGACTATTGTGTCCAATTATGTTCGAGGTTGAGGAGAAGAGAAAGGAAATAAATTTTTATTTTACCTTTGAGAGATTATATTTATAACTTAGAATTTAAGCGAACTTTGGTTTGTTGTCTATACAGATTGATTAAAATAGCCAATCATCTTCGACTAAAAACGGCGCAGATTAATTGCAGACCGTTTTTAGCCAATCAGAGGGTCTCTAACTCTGCTACCACGGCTCAATCATTCGAAATCTCGGCAATTAAGCCCAATCATCTTTCAGATAGCTGACTTGCCTTTTCTTATAATACGATTAGCGCAACATGCCTTCTTCCAGCAGATTGCGTCAGCGTAGAGCTGGTCTTCAAGAGGTGATAGGTGAGAGTGAGTTCTGGAGTAAGCATGGTGAATACTATAAAGAGTGGCTGCACTTTAAAACCGACAAAAGTTTGAGTGCTCAAAGACACGCCTACAAGTTGATCGTGCTCCTATCAATCGTTGTACTGGGTGTGATCGTCACGACTGTGTTCAGTATAACCAGACACGCCCCCATGGAGAGTTTAGGGCGTGGTATAGGAACGTCAGTGGTCAAGGAGAGAAATGCTTCGTATTGGGCGACGAAGGAGACGGCAGTAAATCGACATCTTTTAGGAGAAGCTGACGAAGTATGTGATTCTTTTAAATGTTTATAAGATTGTTATTCCTTTACATGTTTATTTCTGTTTGTATTTGTCAGTGATTTGGTGTTGATGCTTAAATAAACACGCATATCTCTCTCTCTCTCTTTTGTAAAATGTGTATTTTTGAAATTCTTTTTTGCAATATTTGTAATTTGAAATAGTTATTTCTACAGTTTCTTATTTTTAACTGTCCCCATTAGTGGCAATCCCTTCACTCATTTATCTAGATGAACCACAACAGGGGGTTTAAGTTTAACATTAATTCGTCGAGATCATTTGTTAGTAAGCTAAACCTTCATGTACATACCAACTTTTCGAACATGTCTAGATACTAGAAAAAATTATTATGTAGAAGTGTCTATTGTTGATACCTGGCATTAGTCTCTGCATTTCCTTTTATTTTTCTCTTTATCTGTGTATTTGTGTATGTTTCTGTATGTATCTGTGTACTTGTGTGTATGTCCCTGTATGTATCTATGTGTACATGTGTATGTCTCTATATGCCTCTGAGTCTGTATGTACCTGTGTGTACTTGTGTATGTCTGTATATCTCTGTATGTATCTGTGTATATGTCTCTATATATCTCTGCATGTATCTGTGTGTTTGTATGTGTGCTAGTGTGGACAAGTGTACAGTTTCGACACGGGAGAGGAGCAGTGTAAATTTGTGTCTGAGACCCCTGACTGCACTGACGACGTCAAATTCCTCAACTACATCGATTTTGTCTTCTGCAAGACTAAGGGCGGCCTTAAGCCCGTAGGCACTGTCATCTGTGTGAGTCATTTCTCTCTCTCCCTCTCTCTCTCTTAATACTCTGCCTATTTTCAGGTCCATAGTATATAACCATGAGTCATTTAGACTAATTTAAATCAATTAGTTACAATTCAGTATAGTATTTTCTTAAATATATATATTTATTTTATTATTAATTGTTAAAACATCATCAGCAGCATCTTTCCTTGAATCCAAGTTTATCTAGTGTTTGGATTTGAATAGACCTTCATCTTTCTATCTGTTTTAGAAATTTTGGTAGCAATTTCTGGAGTCTAAGCGCTCACCAACCGAATGCCCTTTCTGACGTTGGCTAAAAGTTAAAGAATAATTACAGTCTAATAGAATTTCATATACTGATTGAGTAGCATAGTGGATTAGATGTCCGACTGCTAATTAGTAGATGCTGTATGAAATCCTTAGTACCACATTTACCGAGGTCTCTTCAAGAGATGAAAGTAAAGTCAACATTTGTATGTTTAATTAAGTATCCATATCCTCAGTGTTTATAATCAGGTAGTCTTTATCAGAGAAATGTAAAGTTGTCTTGCTGATTAATGTGACTAATTTAAACAAAAGTTGTTTTATTTTTTAAATTTTATTTCTGACCTCTAAATCAGAGCTGAATTGTCCTGAGTATACTGAATTTATCTGATTACGCAGGAAAGACCTGATTACGCTGAATTTGTGTAGTTACGCAGAAATGACCTGATTACGCTGAATTTGTTTAGTTACGCAGAAATGACCTGATTACGCTGAATTTGTGTAGTTACGCAGAAATGACCTGATTACGCTGAATTTGTGTAGTTACGCAGAAATGACCTGATTACGCTGAATTTGTTTAGTTACGCAGAAATGACCTGATTACGCTGAATTTGTGTAGTTACGCAGAAATGACCTGATTACGCTGAATTTGTTTAGTTACGCAGAAATGACCTGATTACGCTGAATTTGTGTAGTTACGCAGAAATGACCTGATTACGCTGAATTTGTGTAGTTACGCAGAAATGACCTGATTACGCTGAATTTGTTTAGTTACGTTGAATTGACCTGATTACGCTGAATTGACTTGTTTACGCTGAATTGTCCTGATTACTCTAAAGTGACCTGATTACGCTGAATTGACATGATTACTCCAAATTGATTTGATTAATCTAAAGTGACCTGATTACGCTGAATTGACCTGCTTGTGCTGAATTGGTTCAACGTTTCTATTTTATGCCACAGATTCTCTGGTGGCTCTTCTGCTTCATTGGTCTCGCAGTGACTGCCGATGATTTGTGAGTCTATTTAGCCATGCATTAAGTAGATAATTAGGACATCTATACTGTATATTTTTATTTTTATTTCATTTTTGTTTATTTTCAATGCAGTTATATTTGTTTTATTGCACTCTTGGTATTTTTTGTTTATTTATTGTAACTTGTTACCACGTTTTGATGGTGTAATAAAGATTCATATATATTCTTATGTTAACACTCAACTTCTCTAAGATTCTACAAATTTGAGAAAATTACTTACAATATAATGTAAAAGGAAACTACCGCTACCGAAACTACTCGGATGCAATGGTCGGTAAGGCAATTGGTCAGTCAAATAACAGATTTGTTGAATAATATTCATTTCTTTATTCTTCATAAACGGACAGTATCAATATACATGGCAAAAATAAACACACACGTGCGATCATACACAATCAAAATATATTATAAGAAATTTAAAGAGAGTTTCTGCTAATTCCAGCACTAGCATTAAACGCTTCGTAAATTAAATACCTCATTACATTTCAAAAATTTAATAATTCAGTCTGTTTCGGCAATTCTTTTTAATTAACAGTGTGAAGACCTTGAGTACCAGGTCGAACAGTTCTTATCGAACTTCCGATTCTATCCACCCGGGGTAAAAATATAAAAAATATTACACCCGGGGTATTGTCTAAATAAAATAATAGTAGGGTCTAAGGATAACACATAGGCCTAGTAAACACTGCAAATCTTCATTTTGCACGTATAGTTTATTGTTTTGTGAACTGCGTGTATTATCTATTGAAGGATAATTTATGATATTTTAAAATTAACATTTATTTATATTTTCGCAGCTTCTGCCCATCTCTGGTCGTTATCTCGAAGGTTCTTCATCTCAGTCCTAACATCGCCATATCCTTTTCCGTCTGATGAGAAAATATAACAAAAAATAACATCGATGTCTACGCAGTCTTTGTAGAGAGAGAGTGAGTGAGAGAGAAAGAGAAAGTGAGAGTGTAAGAGAAATATATATATATATATATATATATATATATATACACAGTAAAAAGAGCTAATGTTGACGTGAGTTTCCTCTCTCGAAAGCGATGTCAATGACGGGAGAGCTCAGAATTTTAACCCCGCACATACTGCTCCGCGGTCGAGTATCTTATCGACATCGCCACTGGATTCAGCCAGTAAAATGAATGAAATGATTCAGTTAAAATTTAACTAGATCATTTAATCAAGTTTAATTTTTACATTTAATCAATATTTATTTGTACATTAAACAAATTTTAATTAGATAATTTAATTGAACGTCTTCGCAGCTAAAACGAGCGTCTTTTTGATCTTTCAGCGAAACACGACGTTGATGTCTAAACTATGGTTGAACAAGTGCTGCAAGCGTTAAGAATAAGCTCCTGATTGCTGATAAAGCTGGTAAAGCTAATGTTTACGTCAGTTTCCTCACTCGAAAGCGTTGTCAGTGATTACTACGCCTATATTTTTAAATTTGCCACAATTCTCCTTCTGAACAGTTCTCGAACAATCTTCTTTAACTTAAGATTTTCAACACGGAGTGACATTTCTAGCTTTTGGGAACGGCTCCCCCGATGTATTCTCGGCCATTGCGGCTCTGAGCACTGGGGGTGACCCTGCCCTGGGTCTGGGGGGCCTCCTAGGGGCGGGGGTGTTTGTTACCACAGTGGTGGCGGGGACCATTTCTGTCGTCACCCCCTTCATAGCCATGCAGCGGCCGTTCATTCGTGACGTGATATTTTACATTGTGGGTGTGTACTGGACTTTCAATATTCTCTGGAGGGGTTACATCCATGTCGTGGAATCTATCGGTATGTGGCAATGAATTCTGTATTAACAGTAATAATTTTAGCAGTTAAATTTTCAAAGTAATATTTAAAATAAATGTATCCTGGTAATTTTATATTCCACGATCTGGCGTTAACTGATTACTAGAATATATTGTAAAGAATATGCAAATTTATATATTAATGTATCTATATATGTAATTCCACATTCATGTGCCTTTGTTTGACCTCTACAGTAATACTTGCATATTGCAAAACTTGGACAATAAATCGCTTGATAAAAACGATGCGTGCTGAATTATAATTCGTGGTGTAAAATTCACATGTATTAACTCACTCATCTACTTTAACCAGTACTAATTATAATTAAATACTGCAGAAAAGATTTAAAATTTAGAATGACGGTTTGATTGATTGATTCGTCGTTTGATTGATTGATCGTTTGAATGATTGATCGATTGATTGATAGTTCGATTGATTTGACAGGGTTTATAACACTCTACGCTGCGTATGTGATAATTGTGGCATCCTCTGGAACCATTTATAAGAAACAGCAGGCTAAGAAGCTTAAAAATAAGCCAGGTCAGTAAAACTGCGTGTAGTCAGCGTTTTCCGTTTAGCTTAGCCAGTGGAGCATTGGATAAGTGTAGGTCTTAAACCCAAAGGCGCACAGTCGACTCCGAGATCTTACTCGTCATCCATGCTGCGCTAGGGTTGACTTAATGCTATTTGTTGTCTTGTAGTTTGTTTGTCTCTCTTTCAGTTTTTTATAAATGTAGGCTATTATCTGTCATTATGCTAATTAGTCTAATCGTGGTTTTTTCTAGGATTATTCTTTTTCAGAAATCTTGAATAGAATTTAACATAATACTGTATGCCTAAAATCTGTTAACCAAAGATCGATCATGATCAGAGACAAAGCCTTTTAATGATGATTGAGCAAGTAGATCCGATATATATATATATATATATATATATATATATATATATATATACATGTATATATATATATATATATATATATATATATACATAGATATATAGACATAGATATACATATATAAATATAATATATCATATATATATATATATATTTATATGCTTATATCTATTGATACTTATATATAATTATATATAGGCCTATATATAATATATGTATATATATATATATATATATATATATATATACATGTATATTGTGTATACGGACGTTAGTTGAAGACACATGAGTATAAGATTGATTCTATCGGTAGTTAACGGTTAGTACTACTTACATAACGTTGTAGCTTGATTGCATGCTTGCAGTGACGCAGGTGGAGACGATGCTAGAACAAGCTGTGCTGGAGGATGAGAGAAGAAAATCTCGTGCTTCCTTGTCACGTAAAAAAACAAAATAGTATTAATAGACACGAATAGTTTAAAATTAATGAGCAATTATGCATGTTACACTAAATTTTATAATTAGTTTAATAACTAGTATAGATCGGCATGGACACTATTGCTGATTTTAAGAGGGGAGATATTTTCTTATCAGAGAATTTTCATCACATTTTCTAGATGACTTGTGTTTTCATTCGTGGCTCATTTATTCTTGGAAATCTCGAGTCTCAGGATTGGGATCCAACCAGTCCTTATATTATACAATTTTACTACACAGTCAAAGTACAAGATGAAGTCCCTGACTTCATCCTTGTACGAGGAAACGGACGTTAAACCTTCATTATTATTATTATTATTATTATTACATCCGACATAGTTGAAGATTAACTTAAAGTAATAGCCCTGAATAATATAAATAATATATAGAAATAATATATTGACCAATAGATCAGAGATCTCATAGAGATCTACGATGTGATCCGAAAACCAATGATCATTATTAGGAACTTAGTTTGAAAACGCCGTTTAACATTACCAGTTTCAACCAGTTTCAATTGGTTTCCCAAAATTGTGATGGACTGATCTAACCTCATATTTTAATATAGGTCTATCACAAACTACTTTCAGGTTACTTATTTCCAATTTCCAAATTGTATATTTTTAATTTGTTTCTCTAAATATCTCTCTCATATTATGTGTAACATACTACAATAAAAGGAAATGATCCTAATAGTTCATCTCCATCGTTCTTATTCTCTTTAGTTTACCTCTGTTACTTTATAGCAATCGATATTTTCCAGTTCATCCACTTTGGAATATTTTCTTTCATATAGTCATTTCTTTCACACTTAATTCCTCATCCTCTTTGATTGTTAAAATATTAAATTTTATAATTAAACGAAGACTTAATATATGCATGTTATTGTTTAATAATTTCTTACGCAGCTGTTTTTTTTCTACTTCGCATTTCACAAAATTGCGTCAAGAATTACTAAGCAAAATCGTTTGAATAATATTGTAAGTTTTTATAGTTAGAAGAAGAAACACATTACAATGTATTATCTTCTTTCAGATAGAGGATCGAGGGTTGAGGTGGAGAGACGACTGAGCATTGGTTAGTTTTCTTTAAATCAATGAAATCTATCCTCCATGAACTATTAAAACTATTCAAATAAATAACGTTAAAAATTTATATACATGTACATACATGTAGGCCTATAGGAGTGGATATTTAGCCGTATGCCTGTAAGTACATATTATATACTACCTTGACCATTTTTTGATCACCGGACTGGCTTTCGTTTAGGACCTTACTTCTCCTCAGCACATTTCTTTCGCAGATTAGTCTGGGTGAATTGATCTGTAGTGATGTGTGCTGTTGGGGACGTCCCTGACATCATCCCTGGATGAGGAAACAGACGCTAAACCTTTATTATTATTATTATTATTATTATATACGTATATATATATAGTTATATATATACATATATATATATATATTTATATATATATATATATACATGTATATATATACGTATTTACTCGTATATATATTATATACGCATATATATATATATATATATATATATATATATATATATATATATTTACTAGTATCCATATTATATACATGTACATTGCCACTGGCTGGAGCCAGTGGCGATATTAGATTTTCGACCGCGGATCAGTATGATTGTGAGGGGTTCAATCCTAAGCTGTGTTATTGTGTGGCTTTTGCGTATTTGGGGACAAATTAAGCAGTAAAGACTCTTTCAATTCAATTAAAATTATAGTACAAGTCAATTAAAAAAATTCTCATTAACTGACTTAGCGAACAATTTTAATTTTATATTCTGGTGCTATCAAAAATTGGTCATCTTAATTTGGTTTAGACTGATACTATAGGCCTAGTCTGAAAAATTCAATAAAACTATAATAATTATAATCGACAGATATGTTACCGCTGAACAACTTTGCTTTTCTTTACGTTTTTTATTGCGCTATTGAATGTCTCAATAGCGCAATGGTTAAGGGTGTAGATAACATCATGAAGTTTTAAATGACAGAGCCTGAGGTGAATTAAACTCTCGTTGATTCGAATCCCAGCCGCGCTGATCTGAGAGTAAAATCTCGGACATTCACTGGACTGGTTACACGGACAATGGACTAAATTGCCTAACGGATATAACATGTGGTATTAAAAGTTATAGATAGCAACGTAGTTGATCATTTCACTATAATGTGTGTTATTATTATTATTATTATTATTATTGCTACTGTATTAACTAAACATTCTCAAATTCCGATAAATAGACCAATTGTTTAAAATTCTAATATTTAATATAATTAATTAATTTATTATTGAAAATTGTGTAACTTATTTTAACAGAAGACGACAAGGAAGTAATAGAGATGCACAATCTCCACCACTCTTCTGCAGACGGGGCCGGCGCTGATGGTGTCACTGGCACTGACGATGACAAGATATCCAGCGAAGTGGAAAGAAGGAAATCGAGGGAAGCACTGAAGGATTTGGAAAATGGGAAAGACGAGATAGAGAAAGACGGATCCGATGCTGAAGATAATGAGCCTGAAGAGGATATCCCAGAGTGGAAGCACTTCCTGAACTCTATTAATCCGATCAATGTGGAAGAATGGCCCGAGATGAACATCATCAAGAAAGTCTACGAAATCTCCAAGGTAGAGTTGTTCTACACTGTTCAATACGACCTAGCGAATATTGGAAGAAAATGGATTATTATATGTTTATATTTAACTAATATTTTTTAACCTTATGAAATTGAAATCAAAATTAATGTATTTTCAAAGTTGTATCTACATGTACATAGTACAAAGTTAATATAAATTTAGTATCTTTTAAGCATTTTGCCACGTGCAGTCTGGATTCAATGAACACAGTTAGTATTAAGTTCTCTAATATACACTATCTCGTTCAAATGATGGTCTTAAAGCATAAAGCAACAGCAATTCCTTTACATAATCAGATTATAGCCGTTAGCTTGCAAACTAGGACTCATTCGTGCGATTTTCCATTTAATGACCCGGAATAAACACGGATTATATTTTTTTAATATTAATAAATTACTAACACAAACAGCAAATAAGGATATTTCAACCTTTTTAAAATATTATCAGTTCCCGTATTGTTTAAGTCTGTCTTTTTAAATTTCTGAACCAGGAAAAGCGCAGGGGTAATATACATGTAAATCTAATTGCTTGAAGTTGAAACCGCTGATATTGTCATTTACTTCAAGTCGCGGTTAACTGTCTTTAATTCATTCGGAATAAAAGTCGAATTACATTAGTTGGAGTTTATAAAAATAAAATTTAAGTATCTGGCGAAGGTGAGATATTTTTGATAACAGTAGACCCCACTCTGGACTGATTAATAGCGAGCTGACTAATTGATTGATTGATTGATTGATTGTGATTAGGCACCTCTTTACTTCACGATCACGCTGACTTGCCCAGTGGTCAATTACGAGGATGAAGTGGGTCACAACTGGTGCAGATATCTGCAAGTTCTGCAAGTTGTGGTCGCACCAATATCTATGGTCTTTCTCACCCGCAGTAAGTCTAATAACTTTACTCGAATATCTGCATAGCTGTTCATTTTTGACCCAATTTGTTTTTAAATTCCGTACAGTTACACACATACGCATGTACAGTAAAGTTTCCTTTTTATGGTTGCTGTTTTTGTAGTTTTCGTTATTTCCTCAATTCCTCTCCAAGGTTATTAGTAATAGTTGCTTTTCGTTGGCGCTTCAGTAGCAGACGGCGCGGATTTAAGAATAACCTCCAACATCCTGGGGATTATTTACATTCAAATCTGTCTATACTCGGTCTTCCAAAAATCTTCATGACATATTTCAATTTGATTTACTTTGAATATCTACACATATATACAGACGTGATTTGACGTTTCCAGAGTGACCTAACATACAATAAATCAATCAATAAGAATTTAACCTCCGGTTCCTCGCCGTTAGGCAATGTCAGGGACGTCAATACAATTCCAACGAAGTGAGTCTCGTATATTTCTGTAAATGTTGTTTTGCTATGCAGGCATGTCGGTGTTTATCGCTGGTGTCGTGCCCCTTTGGTCGGTAGCCCTGCTGATTGGGGCAGCTCTAGCAGTGGCCGTCTTCTGTACCTCAAACAACGATAAGAGACCCAAATATCATGACGTATGAACTCTCTCTCTCTCTCTTAGTGCACTGCCTTCTGGCTGGTCCATGGTATATATCGCCTCCACTCTTCTATGTCTTCCGCTTCCTCTTCATTTCCACATATGAGTGGGTCTTTAAATCATCTAAAATACCTAATCTCAGCCCGCCCCTGCCTCTAGTTACTTAGATTCTACCTTCTATTACCTCTTTTAATAGACCTTCCCCCTTAGAATGAAAGTCTACGTATGAACTAACACTGATATTTGTAGTATGGATATATCACAAATATCCTATTATTATATATTATATACTATTATTGAGTATTATATATCCACACTTCAATTGAGTGCTAGTTAAGGCACTCAATAAACTTAATCACATAACTTAGACATTATCCCTTCTCTGTCTGTATTGACTAAACTAATCTTCTTCTTAGCGTATGTCGCACTCGTTCACCCATCGTTTAAACATCACTTGACTGTTGACTGTGCTACTGAGTTTCTGTTGAAACGAGTATGACCGAGATTCTTTAAACAAGCTGTGAAATTCGGCCGACTGGTAGGTTCTATTCTGCCGACAATAATCATGTTTGTGAAGTAAAATATTTACTAACCTAAATATTTACAAGCGGCTTGCGCCGTTTTTGAACACCACACTCTGCTTATCGGATTGGATTTGGTATCATAGTGTTCAGTGTTGTCATGGACGACAGTAGCATTCTAATGTTGTTGTTGTTGTAACCATTCAAGATACAAGTTACATTTCTCGTAGCGCATGGTCTTTTGTAATGCGATTTCTTTCTGGCTTGTTAGTGTCTCCAAATTTTTTATAAAATAGTTTACATTTTTTATATCTTGCCTTTAAAGCGTGTATCTAGTGAACGGCAGTAGTATGCAGAGGTTTAGGTCTCATTAGTGCAGCATACGGAAAAGCATAAAAGAATTATTATTTTTTTAAATGTCCTACTGGTATATGTTGTCATAGGCTTTTGGATTTCTCGGATTCTTTATGGGAATCATGTGGATCTACACTCTAGCCAACGAAATCGTTTGTCTGCTCAAGGTAGATTATATAGATATATACATATATATATATATTATGGATATATATAATTTATTTATTATATATACATTGTAAATCTATGTACATGTACATGTATATAAACATATATATATATATATATATATATATATATATATATATATATATATATATATATATACTTTTTAATACAGCATGCATTAGTGCAACGACCATACGAAATAATAGTCTGGATGGATGACTTCATGATGATAGAGATTATAAGGTTAAAATTTTTCATGTCATATATACTACATGTAGTACTCCATATTAATCTGTATTAATTTGAAATCTCAACATTAGTTATGAGCGGTGTGTTTTTATGGCTTAGTATTTTGCATTTATCCAAATGCTTTTCAGATTTATAATGATCTTGAACTTTTTTGAACTGATTATCTAGATTTTGAATTTTATACCGCTTTGGACCGTCATTTTACTCATCGGCTTGGATAAGTCTCAATAGTGCTCCATGTTGACATGGATGACATTAGCAATCTAATTGTTGTTATGCTAAGTGTTGTTGTGAACGATAATTTGTGTTCTAGTTTTATACTGTATTTTAATTTCAGACTTTTGGTATAATATTCCGCATAAACGACGCTGTATTGGGACTGACCCTTCTGGCCTGGGGCAACAGCTTAGGAGGTAATTTCTACTCGAAGTTCTCTGTAGTTGTACACAACGTACTTAGTACAGTGTTAATTACTCACAGTACTTGGTACTCACAGTACTTAGTACCTTCAGTACTTCGTACGCTCAGTATTTAGTTCTCTCAGTTCTTAGTACGCTCAGTACTCTTCATTCTCAGTACTTAGGACACTCTGATCTTGGTACTTGTACTTGGTGCTTAATTCGCCCTCTTATTTAATTATTGCATTTATCAGAATCTGATAAATTTAAGTTTATTTTACATTCCGTATATCTTCGGCAGATGATTCTTTAATTAGACGTAACATTTTTAAGGTTGCTATTTCAACTTCCGTGCAGTTATATCCTCTATGATTGAATATCACAGATGTAGCAAAATGTAAACGCGCATTGTTTTGAATTGATCAACTCTGTTTAGATGTATCACTTTCAATTCATCTCAGGATCTGTTATTTAAAACTTCATGACGATACCCCTACGCTATTAACACATACTGATATCGTCTAGGTGATTGTGTAGACTACTTTCTTAGGCTCTTGCTCGGTCGATTACACTTCTGAACTGTTAATCAACGATCAGTAGGAGCAGAGTTATCATTAACAGCTCGTCGGGTGCAGCTGTGATTATGGGATATTAAACTGAAGTTAAATTTAGGCCACATATGTTTAGTTATCAAGTGTGATATTATTTATGCGAAACTCTACGGTATCTAATTATATCTACGATAATATAGCTAAGATATTGCACCATATCCATGATATTATGTCATTTCTATAATATTGAATAATATCTATGATATTATAATATCTATATCATTTCTCTGACATTATATAACATCTATGATATTTTATCATAGCTATGATTTTGTATCATAATTATGATATGCATCAAATATTTATCGTAGATTGGATATCAGACACAGTGATGGCCAAGCAAGGCTTTGCTCGTATGGGATTCTCAGCCTGTTTCGGCGGACCGTTCTTTAGTATCCTTTACGAATCTCTTTATTGAAATCTCTTTCAATAATTCAAAATTGTAGTAGTCATTTAATGGCAATAAAATAATGGGCCTAAAGAGCTCAAATGTGCTCTTCTGACGGCCGTTTTATTTGTATTCTCTGTCGTTCTATGCGCTTTATGGATATTTTGATTCAGTTACAAATAAATGATCATGGTTCTCTATATCTCTCTCTCTCTCTCTCTCTCTCTCTCTCTCTCTCTCTCTCTCTCTAATAAAGACAATTAATTTAATTTAATATGTGGTATTCACAGGACTATTTGCTTCACCATTTTTATATATTTCAATGACTAGGCACAATTGAACAGCAGAAAAATTTAAAAGTTAGTACTGAGAAGGATAACTAATAAAATAATTATTCCATTATATCATGAACCAGTTGTCGTTGATCATCTTTATTAAATCTTTGCTCTACTTTCTAGATTAGATAAATTTCTTTCTTCAGACGACAGCGTAAGAGTTCATCACGACCTGGAAATAAAACATTTTTGAAATATATTATTAATAATTAATAATTTCATTGAATAATTTGTTAGTATTTCTCTAAATTATTTTGGGCCATCCTTAAAACTGAAAACTGATCAGATCTGAGCATAGGATTCGGGGGAGCCATGATGATTAGTCAGATAGTTGGAGGAGATACTATCAGATACGGGGTAGCTATATCTGCAGTTTTTACAGCTTTCTATTTAAATAAGTCTTGTATATTTGTATGTATTTTTTTGTTATTTACATCCATTTCATTTTCGTTTAGTTTGTAATTGGTCAGGAGGACAAAACTGTCTGCTTGGCTGTACTAATGCCAAATGTTTAAACCGTTAGAGAGACAATTATCGACGTTGCCACTTCTCAGAGATGCTTTGATTTGATCGAGAGAATTTCGTTAATTTTCGTTAGAAAATCTAACGAAATTCTCTCGATACAAATCAAAGCATCTCTGAGAAGTGGCAACGTCGATAATTGTCTCTCTAACTCTTTGCGTAGCATGCCGTGTATCAATGCCAATCAGAGTATCAATTCATATCATAATCAATTACTTAGAATTACATGACATTGCCTCTTACGTATTCTTATTATCTATAATTACGTGATATTACCTCTTCCACTTTTTTACTATATAGAATTACATGGCATTACCTCTTACACATTCTTATCATCTAGAATTACTTGAAGTTACCCCTTCTTCATATTATTATTATCTATAATTAAATGACGCTACCTCTTCCTCTCTTCTTATTACTTATTCTATACAGTTGGCGATGAGCGGAGTAAGCTTTGTGCTCGTGACCTTCCTGCTGGCCAGTCTGACCTTCTCCCTGGTCTTTGTGGTCTTCATACTGAGGTTCAACATACGGAGGGTCTATGGTCTCTGTCTGCTCATCATATACGTGACCTTTGTTGTCACAGCCATTCTGGCCGCATTCGAGATCATCATCAAAATGTGACATCCCTTGACATGACGTAAAATAATTTATAGTTTATGTACGCGAAATGTAGAGTGCTTTGAAAGATTATGAAATTGGATATTTGTTAATATGCATGGGCAATTAGTATATGGTTCATAAATTGTTCAAGCCAATTGTCACATAATGATCCTAATTGGGTTATAATTTAGAATTTGGACCAGCCAATTGTAGCTCATATGATCGAAAATGGAGACATTAAACAGTTATTATTCATATTTAAAAATATAACTACCATATGCATGTCTAATTATATAAATTTTCCTTCGGGATATTCATATAAATATAGCACCTAGATAGATTTTAACTGCAACTTTACTAATATTGAAAAGTCATCAAGTTGAGTTATACAGTATATAGAATAAAAGCTAAAATACAATGTTACTAAAAGAACCATGATTTTACTATATCCAATGATAATCGTAAATGCATTTATTCGATACATAGCTCTCAGGAAGTTGATTTTGTATCCAGATAATCTAAATCTACGTTAGGCTCTTGAACGCTATTTATTTATTTATAAAGTTACTCTGTAGGTGAAGTTGTATATATTTCAAAGAAATTTAGAAGTAAACATTTTCTAAATAGGGGCAAAGTAATTTTATGGTACGATGACGGAATTATATTCAAATAAAACTATTTCTCTTAATAGTAATGTACAGTTATGAATGCGTAGTAACGGAAGCTGTTTACATGGAATGTTGTGAAACAGTAAAGTGAGTGAGAGAGAGAGAGAGAGAGAAAGAGAGAGAGAGAGAGAGGAGAAAGTGAGAGAGTGAGAGAGTGAGAGAGTGAGAGAGAAAGACAGACAGACAAAGAGAGAAGAGAGATAGGGGAGTTGATAGCTGAAATCTATCACACTTAACTTACAATTACAGCTAAGCCTCTTTTGACTACTATCAATTTTGATATTTGTATTTGGGCGATGCGGTCTACTAATTGGAATAATTGTACGTGCATTAAGGAAACAGAGAAAATAATTGACTGTGATAATTGATTGATTGTGATAATTGACTGTGATAATTGATTGATTGTGATAATTGATTGATTATGATAATTGACTGTGATAATTGATTGTGATAACTGATTGATTGTGATAGTTGATTGATTGTGATAATTGATTGATTGTGATAATTGACTGTGATAATTGACTGTGATAATTGACTGTGATAATTGATTGTGATAATTGATTGTGATAATTGAATATGATAATCAACAATTCTAATTGCTCTTACATTAGCAGTTGGTTAAGTTTATGTGTTTTTATAATTTATTCATACATGTATTTCTTTGGGTGTATACGATTTTAGAATAGGAGTGCATACGATTTTAGTCTATATAATTTCCATATATAATTTGTTATAATGTCTCAAGAAACTTTTTAATATAGTGAAACACTTAGCAACTATAGGAGTAGATAACAACATAATTTTATATAGTACTTGTTGATGGCCGATTTGGTAACAAGCCTGTCTGATCAGCTAGTGGCATCGTGTTACTAATTCGCCCGATCTTCTCTTACATTACAAGTTTCGATGCAAAAATTATACGAGTAGTTTTGTTTTAAGGTTGTATTTATTAGTTTCACTAATCCAGAATAATGATCTGTTATTATTCTGTTAATAATGATCTGCTATTATTATTATTATTATTATTGATGTCAGGGGACGTCCCTTGGCATGCTGACACAATGAAACCAGAAAGGGGGAACGATGGAGTCCACGTTCTTTCTGGTAACTCTGACCCATTTCATAGTATTCGTATTTAGCACCAGAGTATACAGAAGTCTTTTTCGCTGATTCAAGGATACTTAGAATTCTTTCCATTTTGTTAATTTATAGTTTCCTAAATTTATTTAACTTTAAAACAAGAAATAGAATACGGAAAATAAAACACTAAAACTTAAAGAATTACAGTAGTCTATTACTGCAAATTAATAATTCGTGAATGGAATACCTGATAAATGAAGTTAGAAATTTTTAAGTAAATAGCTAAATTTTGACTATTCATAAGTATGTAGCTTCAATAATTATTTTGCTATGTTCCCGGTTTCTACTAGAGTCATTGCAGGATTCATATTCGCTGCATTGGCTGAACGTTCATTTGATCAAAACACATTCTGGCGAATTTACACAAAGATACACATTTGATTAATTTCGCAATAATTCAAATAAATACTCAAACTAATTAACTAAATAGTTAAAAATATGACATTGCCATATCAAGGTTATGCTTTAATTATCTGCATAAGAACTGAACTTCCGAAAACACAGAAACACATAGTCTATAGTTAGAAACTGGAGACAAAACTGAATTCACTAGGTTTACTTGATTATCTATAATTTTGTGCGATATTTCTAGACTTGATTTACGTGAATTTCTTACGTAATTAATTTATACGTATGCATTTTAACTTTTGCATATATAAAAGCCACAGGCCTAGGTGCATCATCGTAGCGTGAATTCTCAATTACAGATATCTTCTCGTAATAGAGGCACATTTCTTCCTTTGTTGGTTTTCTCGGTGACTGTCCTCGGCAGTAAATCTGTTTATCCATCTCCGCACTGGACGCGTTCCACCTATCCGTCCAGATCCAGACGGCAAATGGACTGATGAAGGATCTCTTCATGAAATTGCAAGCTTTATTCCCACCATCATTAAGCGCAATCACGGAGGCATTGGACCAAGTTGTGTCGTTAAACGACGGTTTCATCCAATCGGGTCCGAAGTACTGCGCCGTACACTTCCAGTCGTTGACTGTGAGGAACTTCTCGTATCCAAGCGAGGCAATTATTCCAGGACAGGCTCCATTGTTGAATGATGCTGCAGAATTAGAAAATTAAATAATTTATCAGAATTGTCGCTTTCGAGATAGGAAACTGACGTTAACCTTAGCTTTAGCTTTTAGCTTTAGAATTAAAAAATTAATTGGTTATGATTTGGTTGTTTAATTGAGCTATTCATTTAATGAGTAAAGCCTGCACCATAGGGCATAACTCAGGCGACATACGAGGATCATATTTAATATAGCAATTCAATGGTGATTGTTCGATGAATTACTTATTTGACTGAGCCATTCATTAACTGATTAAAGCCTGAATCACCAGGCATAATTCAGGCGACATAAGTGGATGCTACTAATATAATTATGATATAAATGGATGCTACTTAAGTGTAGCGCAAACTGATCGGACTATTTCTCATGAATATTTTGTTAATACTTTCAACATGACATTTATTTGGATCTAATTATGGAGCTTTTTTAATATACTGTAATATACTAAGTTAATCCCTTCACAGAACGGTACACCATTCATAATTTACTTAGCCTATAGCTTTGGAAAATATATGGCTTCTAGAATAGTATCCCGTTGCTTTCCTCAGTTTTAGCTTTGTCGCCTCTCTATGCCACGTGCAATTAACGGTCGGTCTATTCTTCAGTGTCCTGTTAAAACTACCCAGTGTAAAAGTTAGATGAGTTAAAAAAAGTATCGCCGTTGTCAACCTCTAAACGTTAGAGGTTGACTCGATAATCAAACCTTCTACGGCAATTAGATGCGGCTCGTCGCTGATGAGTATTTGAGACGTTTGCTGTGGATTCCTGGTGTACAGTGCCGTAGTGTCGAGTAGACCGTCGATATAGAGCCGGTACATGCTCACAACTGATATACTCAGGTTCCATCTAGAATCTACTGTAAATCACTATCATCGTCATCATCATCGTTATCGTCATCATCATCATCATCTTCTTCTTCCATTGAATCTCAGTTTAGCAACTAGGGTCGGAATACGAATAGATTCCATTCGTTTTTGAAAATTGTGTGGCAATATCTGGAGCCTAGGTGTTCACCAAACGAATGCATTTTCTGGCGCTGATTTAGATCATATAGTTCTTTGTCGCCATTGACGACACCTGTAGTTCACGTTTTGTCTATTCTTCAGTCTACTCGGACACAATACGTAAAATTTGAGGTGGTTTCTAGTGGTTTATCAGGTGGTTTTATAATCTACTGCTAAATTAATGTTACATAAAACATCTATTCTTCAGCTTAGACCTCTCATGTCTCTCTCGATCTCTATCTCTTTCTCCTGTTATATTAACGGTAGATCAGTGATTCATGTGCATATTCTTGCAGCCAGAATTTAAAGTCACAAACGGTATGTAACGATTAGTATTCACGTCACAACATCTTTACATAACTTCAGAGTGAAGTTAAACTTAAAACATGACTTCTTTGGATATACTCTTAGCATTCTTCAGTACTAGTTATTGCGTAGTCGCCCCATAAGATACGTGCTGTGGTCGATATATCCACGCTAGTCTTCGCGCAGTTGACCTGACTCAGCACGTAGAAGACATAAACGCTAAAAATATACGTTCGCATTTTAATATATTCTGTGTAAATTAACTTGTACATTTTTATTATGCAGATAATCTTTGACTCTGTTTCTTAGCGAAATCTCGCCTATTTGCTCACCTTGCAAGAGTTACACCTTTATTCTTGTCCAACATCAACATTTGAAAGAAAAATGACTGAGTGCATGGAGCGACAAGTATAACGCCGTAACGTTTTAAGTAGCTGCTACTGAAATCCTGAGTTCTATTGAACTCAGGATTTGCAGAGAAATATTTGCAGAGATTACCGGTTGAGCTGCAGAGAGAGTAATATCTCGGACATTACCTGGACCGATGAAAAGAATATTCGACCAATAAAAATCTAATGATATAAGCATGTGGTATTAAACATGTTATAATGGTATTAAAAGTTATATGATCGTTTATGATAATTTCTATATAATATGCGACATATGTTAGTGCTTATGATAGCGTTAAATCAGGCCATGTGCTAGAGTAAAACTGTTCTGACTTACTCAGTGGTATTAAATCCACGTGACTATAGTTTCTCCTCTAGCAAATGATATACGTCTATGAATTGTTGAGTATACGACATATAGTGTCTACGACATATAGCATGAATTTACATGAATTCTCTACTACACTTTCATATGAAACACCAAGTGACTAGAAACTGGGCGTTAAGTACTAATTTATTCGAATCTTTCAAATTAATTTTGAAAACAGATGAACATTGTCAAGCAATGGATCATTCACTGCGCTGTGACTTGTTCTTAATGTTCATAGAGCTTAATATGCCGACAGATAAAGTTTCTGACAACTATGCCACTAGAAATTTATCTTGTTGCAGCAGAGCCTAAACTCTTCTTGACAGTCAGTTTCATTTTGCTTTTTTGTTTTCTTCGTTTCTGCTGTGAGCTTTGCAAAGATGTGACGAGATAACGTAATAAACTGTTTGAACCTTCAAAAGCATAAAAGAAATAATACATAAAGAATAACTGAACTTATTTACCTCCTATAGGATATGCTTCACAGTCAACTTCAATATCAATTGGATTTGTTCCACCTGCGTTCATTGAAAATTTAGCGATAAATGGAATTGTAGATGTGCAACATTTAATGCTTATGTAATTATTAGTTGTATTATTCAATAAAATAATAATTGCATTATTACTACGTCTGCATGTAATTTTTTCACAAAAATTAGGATTGCACAAACAAAAGAAACCTTCCGTAATAGAAAAGAACTTTTAACAAAAAGTCTAAAGAAGACACAAAGATAAAGATAGTGAAAACCTTGGTTTGGATCCCGCTGTTTTATGAATGTGAAAGAGTGACCTTAAGGAAGGAAGAAAATAGGAAACTAGAGGCATTGGAAAGGTGGATATAGAGAAGAATGGAAAAGATCGGCGCGACTCAAAAGGTTACAAATGAGGAAGTTCTGGAGAGAGTTGGTGCAGATGTACATGTACAGTTGATAAATGCATTAAGAAATAGGAAGAAGAGCTGGATATGACACATTCTAAGGGGGAAGGTCTACTAAGAGACATAGAAGGCAGAATGGAAGGAAATAGAGGCTGAGGCAGGCCGAGATTTAGAATTTTAGATGATTTAAAGATCCACTCGTATGTGGACATGAAGAAGAAAGCGGAAGACAGTGAAGAGTGAAATTGGATTTAATATTTTAATTAAATCTGAGTTAATATTCTAATTGAATCTGATATTTAATATTTTAATTAAATCTCATTTAATATTTTAGTGAAATCTGATATAATATTACGTAGAAGAGAATCTAAAAGTTGATTGACACAAACCCTGTGAGATCACACGACTGCAGTCCACTTCTTCACTCAGGTAGACTCCTGCTTCTCCTGCAATAACGACGTCAAATTGCTGTATGGAAACTAAATTCAAATTTATGGGCATCTTTAATTTTCGAAAGTATATAATTGGCATAGAAGCACTGGATTTGTACCGAGCACCTGCTGACCAAAATAATATAACTTACCAAAACACTACCCTCTCAGCACAGAGCATAATGGCATTAAGTCACATCAGTATTGAGTAGCAAAGATCTAAGAATAAACCAATCGAAAACTGAAAGAAAATCCTTTAAGTAGCACGAGCTAACACCGTGGAAGGCAGCGACAAACTATTCGGCTCCCTTTAAAATATTCTGAGCAATGCCACTAGTCTAAATTAAGAGGAACACTATGTTGACAAAATCAGAGTGTATGTTTTGTTGACGATGTATGACATTATATCCTAAAGATCTTAGTGTCTGGTGTGATTATAAATACTTATTTAATATTTCAGTTACATCTCTTTTTTAATTTACTTTTAAAATGTTTTCAGATTTTTTTTCTTTGATAGTATGTACCTACTGGAATCCTGGTGTTATATCGAAGTTGTTATTCATGATATAATCGCATCTAGTAGATATTCAGTAATTCTTTTATATTATTAATCATCTCCGGTAAATTATAAGGTCCATTCAATAAATAAATCATTCCAATGCATCGCTTGGCACGACCAAAATAAAAACTTAAATATATTGTTAGAAATTTTCTATATAATGATATAATAAATGTGACGACATTTTCTAATCGATTGAAAAGTAACAATTGAACCTGAACGATAGCCTCAGAGCCCTATGTTATTCGATTCATTTACAACAAGAATTAAACATGTAATATATTACGACGAGGAAAGCTTTTCATGTATCATAGCTAGCTGCCAATTCTAAACTAAAGATTGAAAGTCAAATTATCCAGAAAGATTACAAAATAGCAATAGCAGAAGTATTTGAAATGTTCCGGAAAAGCTCTTCCGATCTTAATTAATACTGCATTTGAAATTATGACAATAAAAGAATCATGTATCGCAACAATAAATAAAGTAAAGCATGGAAAATCATTGATTAATAGTGTGGCAAACAAGCCGAGAAAGTTGTTGCCGATACGCCATTGTAGTTAACTCGTATGTCAAAATAGGATAAACTAGTTAGCTACCCTTGGAACGAAGGTTAACTTTTTTAAATTTACAGTTTAATTTTGTACAAATTGTAAAAAGAAATCGAAAACAATAATTTATGATATTTTTGATTTAACAATAATTGTAGTGAAAATCATCTTGAATGATAGTACAATATTTATTGATAAATCATGAAAATACTTAAAATAAAATATTTAAAACTAACCTTTGATTCAGGTAACTCTTTCTCAATGATCAGAGAACGCTAAATCTGACTTGCCCAGAATAAATAAATCTTGGTTGGACGGCCAATAGGCTAACATGCACTGATATTAACCTTTATAGCTTTGATCTTCCTTTTCCACTTTAAATTTTATAACTATGGGCTTTTATCAAATTTAAAACGATCATGATCATATGCTTCCGAATGAAGATCGACAAGGAAACTTTGAGCTCAAATCCAAGTCTCTCTCATCACTGATATGCATTTAGGACACGAAGCTCTCAATATTTTCGACATCAGCATTTCTATTTGGATGGAATAGCTATAAAGACATGTTCATGAATATTCAAAAGTTATGGTTGATCTATGGGTAACCAGGATTGTATTCTCATTGAATGACGCCTCTGCCCAGTAAATGTAAGTCGAAGCTGAAGAAAACCCACCTCGTTATAGGGGCTCAACTGATTATAAGCAGAATCCTCCAAGAATACTGGTATATCAAAAGGAATGTTACAAATTATTTAAAGATCCACTGGTATGTGGACATGAAGAGAAAGACGGAAGATAGAGATGAGTAGAGGCGTTATATACCATGGCCAATAGGCAGTGCACAAAGAGAGATAGAGAGAGAGAGAGAGAGAGAGAGAGAGAGAGAGAGAGATGGTTGATCTTTATAAATCTAATATAAGCATTGTCGGTCGAATAGTCTTTTAGTTAAGAAACTTCAGACATCGAATTAAAAGTTTCCATTCTTAATTAGAATTAAATCGAGTACCTAACTTAACTAATTTAAGAACGTGTAAAACTTTTATATCAATGTATAATTTATTTTCTTAACAAATTCAGAGTACTTTTACTTTTTACTCAGAAGTACTGCTTTTTGTCGAGTACTTTTACTTTTTACTTAAGTAAAATTCTGATAAAGTACGTTTTACTTTTACTTTTACCTTATACTAACCATTTACTTTTACTTTTACTTAAAGTATTTTGTTGAGTACTTTTTACAACACTGATGTAAACACAGGTCACATATATATTCTAAAATACCTAATTGAACTTTACAAATGAAATGCCTTTACCTTCATCAAAGTATTCCTTTGGTATCACCCAGATCCCTTTTGATGGGTAACTATCAATTGAAATACTGAATGTGTCCACAGGCTTCATGCTGGGGTGATAATAGTTCAGTATTTCGTTCGATCCGACTGTTTTACCTACACCCATGCGAAACGTGAAGTTGACCCAAGAAGTCCAGAACCATTGAATTTCATTACTATTGAATGTGGATAATGTATTCATTGCGACTAGGGTGCCGTCATGACCCAAACTGCATTGAATAATTTAAATTATAGCATTCTATAATCATATAATGCATTAATTGTTATTTCTACTGTATATTAAGTACACTTAAAAGAAGTAATGTTCCTAGATATAGTCTAAGATGATGCAATAGTGCATTAAAGTAATTCTAAGATACCGATCTCTCTCTTAGTGCACTGCCTACTGGCAGATCCATGGTATATAACGCCTCCACTCTTCTCTGACTTCCGCTTTCCACATATGAGTGGGTCTTTAAATCATCTAACATTCCTAATCTCGGCCTGCCTCTGCCTTTATTTCCTTCCACCTGCCTTCTGTGAAATATTTTAATAGACTTTCCCTCATTAGAATGTATCCTAAAATAGTGTGGAGGTTCATAGTGCGTATAGCAAAATAGAGATTACTGCACAGCGGCTAATAACTCTGACATCAAGAGGATGTGACAGGTGAGTGGATACAACTCTGGAGTGAGATAGATAAAGAATAATTGCATACAATACAGGCTTTATTCAGTTGAAGATGGTGATAATTAGATTACTGCTCAGGATGGACTACTTCGGCATCAGTGGAAGCAAGAAGCTCATAGGAAATAACCAGGCAAACCTTATCAGATGAATTTGGTCATCTCTTTGTGGGGATAGACTGGTCGAAGATCAGATACAGGTGCAGAAAAGAAGCTGGACCAACCTCAGATACACCTCGTTGCTGTCGACACTATTTATGATCACTTCCATGAGTCCATAAGGGCTGAGAAAGTTTTCCATCTGAGCTAACTGGAAAACGGAATCCATTGGGTTTTTAACGCCAAACACCATGGACGTTCGATCAGTGAGATTGACGCCTATAAGTCGTGGATTTTCTCCAAAGGCTACAAAGCATCGATCTGAAAAATATACAGCGTATTATTAGTTTAAAGATTCCATATATGCTTGTATATACTATATATGCATGTATATATATATATATATATATATATATATATATATATATATATATATATATATATATATATATATATATATATATATACATGTACATATAGATATATACAGAGTGAGTAAAAAAATGACTACAACTGCAAAAAGTTTGAATATCTCAGGCTATTGTTAATATTTTCCAATAAAACTTTTACCAATTACTAAAGGTATAATTTCTGATGGGGTGGCCAATTTTCATCGATTTTGGTATATTGATTGGCCAGTTATGCCAGTTTCAGCAGAGCAACCCCCCATTTTTTAATGTACTGTAAATATAAATTATTTTTATTTTTATTTTTTCCCGAAAAGGGCCGTTGTAGTGGCTCAGAAAGAACCAGTTGTATCTGCTAGCATTGCTCACTATTCGATGTGCTTTCCTCCTGCTGCTAAGTAGGACTGCAGTCGCTTTCGGAACGCTAGGACAGCCTTTATGATTCCAGTTTGGGGAACTCTCTCCCAGATCGATTGTAGCATTTCCTGCAGTTCTGTTTTGTTTTTAGGCTTCGGCTGGTGTTTCTGATTGAGATGCAGCATGGTTCCCCAGACAAAGTAATCCAGAGGACTTAGATCGGGAGAGTTTGGAGGCCATTCATTCTTCTTAATGAAATCCGGGTTTCTCTCGCTGATCCATTCTTGTGCATGACGAGATGCATGAGCCGGAGCGCCATTCTGCTGAAAGATGAAACTATTTGGTAGAAGAGCATAGCAATCATAAATAGCTTCGGAAGCAAAGTGTTGACGTAACACTGAGAGTTCACCTTTACCTTCTCGTCAATGAAGTGCAATCTACCCTTACCGTTGTAGCAAACGTCATTTTTAGGTAAAAATGGGGGGTTGCTCTGCTGAAACGTGCATAACTGGCCAATCTAAGTACCAAAATGGATGAAAATTGCCCACCCCATCCGAAATTAGTCCTTTAGTAATTGCTAACAGTTTTATTGGAAAATATTGACAGTAGCTTGAGATATTCAAACGTTTTGCGGGTGTGATCATTTTTTTACTCACCCTATATATATATATATATATATATATATATATATATATACATGTATATATACTGTATATATATATATGTATATATAAATATATAAAATATATACATAATATACACGTATATATATGTTGTATATATATATATATATATATATATATATATATTATATATATATATATATATAATATATATTAATAATATATATATATATATATATATATATAGTATGTATCAATGCAAAATGCAAAACATTATAGTTATTAAAATATTAGGCCTATAAGTATTTGTCGGTACTAAATAAAGCAGAATAATTAAAAATAGAGACGTTATTTCAAATATAAAAATAGAAATAATTCAAATTGTAATTGACAGGTAGCTGAAGGTAATATAAAATGAAATTTAACTGAATAAATTATAATTAATTCAAATATTTAATTCATACTTACAAAGGTCAGCTAATTGGTTGATCTCAGAATTGTTGCGAATTTCAGATGAATTGTCTAGATAAAATTGAGAAAAGCATATGAAACAAAGTATCAGTATTTCAATTATTTTATTTTATTTTATTTTATTACAAATCTAAGAAATCTAAATTTAAGCTAAGTTTCAATGATAGTCCTGCTAGACAACTCATAATCATCTGTTCCTTGCGTTCTGAACAGATCATATGGCGGCAACATTACTCCATTAATTTCTATCATCAGCAACCATCACAAATTCTACACATGAATTCTGCGTTTTCCAGATAACTAGGATTCCTAAAGCAATTTTACATTGATTTCGAACCAATAGTTTCCTGATTTTCAGGATTGTGTGCTACCAGCTCATACTTTCAAATTACTTATCTAATTCCCATCCGATGTAGATCTCATTGGTGTAATTAAAATTGGAATCCATGAGCTGTAAAAAATTATTTCTTACTCTATTAATTTGAAAATATTCATCAATATATGATATAAATATATTTCTTCCTTTTTCGCATATTCTTACTTAACATTTGATTAATAAGTCCCATTGTCAATGTGAAGACAAATTTTAATAATAAACCTTACTTGCAGGTCCACTTGCATGTAAATTTTAATTCAGGTTTTATTACATAAATATATAGTTACACGCAGAGATAAGTTTAGTCGTTTAAAAATATAAATATATAGGTCTTATTGCATAGAAATAAATTCTCTCTACTATAACTGAGGTCTGTTTTCAATCTTGTGGAAGATCTCGGTCTAAAAAACATTATTTTACTGTCAGACAATGAATGACCTTTCACTGCAGAATATATTTTTAGCCTTTAAAAAATCTGACTTTCAATATGCCAAATATTTATATCCTACTTTTAATTTGTCTCCTCAAAGTCTCAGACAGTAAATCTTTGGTCTACTCTTTATGCAGTGGTTCAGACGCAACTAAGGAGACAGTAATATTTTCCTCTAAATTCTATTTCTTTTCTATTCTATTTTTGCTCTATATTCTATTCTATATGACTCACCGATCATTGAAAAATAATTTACCTTTGAAGTATATCTCCGGAAATTTCCACAGGGCAGAGTAATCGGCCTCGCCTGAGAGGGAGATGAGATTGAGGGGGTCGGGGTTGCCGGGAGATCTGCCCCCAGAAACCCTCTCAATCTGTCCAACAGTGTTACCAACTCCTACCGAAATACTCGAACAGTTCCAGGACACCCAGAACCATCTCATCTCGTAGCAGTTTAAAATCGGTTCATGAGATATGTAGTAGTCGATGAGTAAACCGTTTGGTAGAGATCTAAACGTCAAATATAATTCTTCACGTTGAAAGTGAGTATTTTTCATAAATATTTTTGCTTATATCGCACCCGTTCGATTGTCATTGATGTTGAAGCGAGTGTGACGGGGATATTATTTCAGAAATTAGAGTGGGACAAAGCTTAATGTCGTATATTGACGCGCGGCTTATCCAACTGCGCTAAGCCACACACCACACTGACATTGCCTGTCACTGGCATTGCTTTCAAGTGAAGAAACTGACGTTAACCTTAGCGTTACCAGCTTTTTACCACATATTATTTCAGAAATTAGAATTTGTGTTAGCATGACCGTAGCACAAAACAATGAATCATGTAAAGAATGAAAACTAAAATTTTATTTGTAAGGTCACTTTTAGAACCTGATTCGAGTCCTGGCCTTAAATGCAGGAAGCAACAACGTTGATTTCAGAAAAGCAGCGGGATACTACCAGTTAATTACTGTTCACATCAATCTCCTTGCACAGTCAGCTTTTACAGTTTTATTTTTGGTAACAGATTTCAAGATCTTTACGTCTATGTGCAATTGTATGTTTGTTGTGCTGCTACAGAATAGTCTCATAGAGGTCCATACAGTCTTGTGCTGTTAGGGGATTTATATTTTAATTTATTAATTATATAAATCGTTCGTGGTTCTAATAATTTTCAAGTCATCTAATCATTGTCAGATAAACAATTGATCCTTTTATGAACTGCAAGATAATTTGACATATATAGCTGCTGGTTTTAAATTTTAAATGTAAAATAAAATCTTTAGATGATCTAAAATCATACTCAAGAGTAATGGTAAATGGATCGAACCGCGTCGAGTCGAATCCGAATTCGACTCGATACTGTTCTTGGCCACGGAATGCCACGTCACTGCAGCAAGAGAGCACTAGGGAATTGGTCTGACATGCTTGAATCTGAAAGTTGACAGATGAAAGGTTGGAAGCATCGATGTTCAAGCTGGTATACTGGTAACCCAGATCTGACTTGAAACAGCGATCAGATGTTGCTGAAAAATACAAACAAGAGTAAATATATGACATCATAAGTGTTCACAAAATCAAAATCAGTAACTATTCCTTCTCTCTCTCTCACTCTCTCTCTCTCTCTCTCTCTCTCTCTCTCTCTTCAGTGCACTGCCAAGGGGCAGGTTCAAGGTACATATCAGATGTTGCTGAAAATATAAACAACGACAAACATATGACACTATATCATATTTTAAGAGTCTATAAAAGATAAACTATTAGTTTTTCCTTCGATATAGTATCACTATTGCTAGGCATATTTGTATACATTATTATCAATACAATATAATGTATGCAGATACTTTTAATAATTTTAATGTATACTGGAAAATAGCAAGTAGATACTCGAAGTTTTTACTGTCTTCCTTTATTATTATAATGCAAATAAATCGCTTATGGCCAACGATAAAGTAGAAAATAGCTCACAATGCATCTTCAGTCTAAAACTGTCAATTATGAAATTAAATAAAAGTGTACCTTCAACAAATGAAATTTTAATTCTAATCATAGACCTTTTAGTCCTTATCATAGACATATTATTCTACCAAAACAAGGAAAACTCAATGTTATCGACTAGAGTAATAATATCACATCACTTCAAAAATATTCTTGTAGAATGTTAGTTGAAATGAAGCAGTTTAATATGGATGAAGCTAAGAACAGACCTAAACGAAATCACTTCTGGACAACTACTGCATATTTGCTATTCCAAACTGAATAATGCTAGTCCAACTTGAGCAAAAATTTAGTCCAACTATAGCGAAAATTTTCGTACAACTAGAATACCAAAATTAGTCCAATTACAACAAAAATTCTAAAGCAAAATGCTTAAACAAATGTGAATAGTAGTTTAGATATATTAAACGCAGAGACGTTTATACTTCTAGATAAGACTCAATGCTGTACCAGTACATATGAAAAGCAAAATATATATATCTCTAGTGTTCTGTCAAATGGCAGGTCCAGGTTAAATATTCCTACTCACGTGCTGCTTTTCATATTGCTTAAAGAGCACTGCAATGATCAACGAATTATCCCTTCGCAATAAGCTAAGGCTAATTCACACCTTAATATAGCCTATAGCTTGGTAATAATATGGCGTAATAATATGGTAATTTACCGTTACCTTCCACTGTTCTTGCTCAGTCGCCTCTTTCGATACGTTCAGCATACGGATGGTCTATTTTGCAGTGTCCCGGACACAACACGGGAACGGACACTGCACGAAGCTGAATATATCAAACTGACAAGACGTTAGTGCTGTTCATCTACTGTTAGACTACATAGTGTACATATAGTGAACCACAATAGTTATTATTACATTATATGCATTGAATAGGCTTAGTGTACTTTATCAAAATTCATTCTGAAAAGCTAACTGACACTTACCTGTATCTAGTTGGTGGAATGATAGCAAGAGATAAATTAGCCTCCACATTTCGGGTATCAATCAATCAATCAATCTACACTGTATGCAAATATTGTTTTAGCAGGCTTGATGAAATCTTGCCGTATCTCTTCGGCAATATCATAGATATTTCTTGTAGAATAGTTGAGATGTTAGCTTATAGAGGCAGTCTATTACAATCTATGAGGCGTCTATTGAATATATCTGAAATTGAGATACACTTTATCTAATCAAGCTCATTCGGAAAATTTTCATCACTATTATTAACTCCATTAGTAACTTTATAATTAATTTCATTGAATTTATAAATTTTCTTATTGACATCCTGTAATTTATCATTATCTATTTATTGGCGTCATATTATTATCAAATATAACTGCTAAAGTTTATTAACTATTATTATAACTAACATATAACGCTGTATTTAGTCAAATATTGTTTCACATGAAGCAAACCAGAAATAACAATAATACTTGCAACGATAGTTCTATGGAAAACTCCAATAGACAAACACATGTAGGCTAATTGCAGTAAATACTTCGTAAAAAGATTGTGATAATGATGATGATGATGAAGAAGATGATGATGATAATGACGACGATGATGATGATGATAATGATGATGATTATGATTATGATGATGATGTGCTCATGATCCGTAGAGTCAAATATCTCAGTTATAAGTTTATTTATATATTGGAAAATTAATAGCTATTTGCGAATGAGGCAATAATGAATTGGATTCGGTGAAAATGCCATGATTTAAATATTTTTAGGAATTCTTGGGCTCTCAACCTAAAAATATATTCCATGAAAAAAATAGCAGTGCCAGTTTACCAATGAGCAAACGATTGTCTCTCTCCTCACTCTCTATTTCTCTCTCTCTCTCTCTCTCTCTCTCTCTCTCTCTCTCTAGTGGTCTGCCAGCGACAGGTTCAATGTACATATTCTTATTTATACTAAGCTGTCGTGCTACATTGATTTATAAGCTAATACGTTCACAATAGACTACGTCATAGACACATATTAATGCAGCCTACGGTTTGGGAGTAATGACTAATATGGGAGTAATAATATATGAGCAATAATATATGAGCAATACTATATGATAAATAAATATATGAGCCATCATACATGCATATGTCCGGCTGGAGCCAGTGGCTAAATCGGTAAGATACTCGACCGCTGATCAGTATGTGCGGGTTCAAATCCTGGGCTCGCCCGTAACTGACATCGCTTTCGAGTGAGGAAACTGACGTTAGCATTAGCTTTAACAGCTTTATATAGATAAACCACAGTAATCTGATACTGTCTACAATTCACATAGCCTTTCCAAAAAGGACCTATGTCGCATTTAAATTAAGATCTAGAGTAGCAGACGACCTTATCGCATGTTACATGACGGTAATATGACGGTAATATCCTTTTGAGAAACTCTTTCTCTTCATTCTGCTTCCAGAATGAAATGTCGTAGCGTATTATGCTTTTTAGTAGAGCTCGCGGCAATACTTATTGACGAGGGAACCAAAGTTTATAGTAGTGGATGCTGCGGTAAGAGTTCACAAGCAATGTATTATTATTTTCCGAATTCCTAATACTTTGAGCCTCATAGTTTTTAACATTGTTCCCTGTAGAATGGGGGTCATACTTTAGGACTGGGAGAGCTTTTCATGCCATCCCATCAAAATACTAAGGCTATTTATATATTTATATTATATTATATAAGGCTACATATAAGGCTATTTATATATTTAAATATATATTTAAATATATAAAAATATATAATAAGTATATATTAAATGTAAGGCTATATATATATATATATATATATATATATATATATATATATATACAGTATATATATATATATATATATATATACATGTATAGTTTTATATATATATATATATATATATATATATATATTGTATATATATATATATACAATAAAAAATACTATATATTATTATACTAAGGCTTTTATGCCCTTTCCTGAACAAAAAAGTATCAATTGTCAACTGTTATCTTTAGTAAACAACAGTAACAGACAGAGCCTATTCTCAGTTATTGTGTAATACCGTAGACGCCTGGAATATTGATCGCTTTATTTCTATCGCATCCAGTTGCAGGAATCTATTTATGAATATCATTCAGAAGTCTAACGAATTCAGCTCTACAAATATGGTTAAAAAGAGTCAATAACAACCGTAAGAGACTGGCTGGCTTGTTACGTAACTTGGTCTAGTGAAACCTAAAGAGAAGTTAAGACAAGGATAACATTACAAACATGATTGTCCGTACAGTACTTCCTGTTTGAGTCCGTACAGCTGAGAGCGGAATCTGAATCCCCCCTGCACGTCATTCAAATATTTTACTCTTTCAAACAATAATTACTATAAAGTATGTTAGAATATAATTGTTAATTTTTATAAATAGAATAAGCTGATTATTGGAGAGGTGATATATCCGGCAATTCTCAATATCTACATTGTCTAGAATGTTATATATTCAAGACTTTATACGATGACGTTTCTGGTTTTTGGTCCTTACAAGCGCCTAGAGCCATAGGTTTGACCCGACTTTGCACTATTATCCTATATGTTGATGCTGTGCTAATGTTCTGTGCGAATTCAACGAAATAAGAAAATGCTATGTTCCATTTGTACTCAGTCGTCATCGTGTGGTGCTTTGGCGCCTGTTTGTGTAGAGTCTGCAAGAGACGTCCCTGTCATTGCCTTATGGCGAGGAACCGGACGTTAAATTATTAATGATTGATTGATTGGATTGGATTGCATGTACAGGTGAGTAGAAATTTGTTAGGCACATATATTTGGTTTATACGTGCATGTGTATGCCATTGTTTATGGATGTATTTAAGCGTATAATAGAATAATATGCTGTAATGAATGGATTCATGTTTTACTTAGTTTTTAACTGCTAATATATGATTTATTTGTGTACGTTCGGGGCACAAGTCAGTGCATTCTGACATTCGTGTGACATGCCCATTTTAATTTTCTCTGCACGTATTTCCAGAGTACGATTGAACCCTACCTGGAGTGAAATAAACGTGATTTTGATTGTAATACTATTAAATTAATTTTTAAAATGACATTATAGCATGCGGAAATATTGGTGTTGCTTACAGTTTGAACTAATCTGTTTTGATGATTCATATATTAATGCGGCATGTGTCAGTGCCTTCGGGCTTTTGTTCCTTATTTCACATTTTTATGTTTTTATGTATGATTGCTGGTTTACTTGAATGAATTAAGCATTATTCTGATGCTAGCGCATTTCATCTGCGTTGTTGTTGTTGCTGCACACTGAAGCCAATATGTTATACGTGAGTATGAAAAGTGCGCAATGTTGTGATGAGAGTAGTGAGGAAAACATTCCAAACATCATAACTTTTAAAATTAACACTAAATGTTATGTCTTTCGATCGCACAATATCTTTTTTCTAGTCGTTTAGGAATACAATTTATTTGCTACAGATATTTCAGTGAATAGTCGATAACGACATCCGAGCTTTCCTGCTGTTCGTAAAATATTGCCAAGTAACCACAATGTTACTTCTCTTTTTAATATTTACACTATAATATTACTTTCTCTTTTTAATATTAACACTATGTATTGATGATTTTAAACGTGTTGGTCTTTTTTGGATTAATTTTTAAATTGCATAAGCGAACACATAATAATGGTGGAAACTTTATCATCTTTTCAGACTTTGTTATTCAAGACAGTGATTCACGCTACGGAAAGTCATACGAGTGGTGCATATTAATCAACTGAACCTTGAGAACAATGAATCTTTTCAATGGACGGAAGTTTGTTCCATAGTCTCGAACCATTATATCATTTCCGAGCATTTAATGGCAGGCTGGTTCTGACGACTGAAAGAAATATATAATTGTAACAGGGTATAACAATGAGCTAATTCAGTCACTGAAATTATTTTAGTCAACTTAATAACAATAGGAAGAAAAATTATTTAATTTCCTTGAAAAAGCGAAAGAAATTTTTACTATCATCAAATAAATATAAAATAAATACTATGAATAATACAAGAGTGTAATATTTTTATAGTTGAGTCGCTGCAATATTTAAAAATACATGGCGTGCATCGTAAGGGCAACAGAGCAGAATCTGATGAAAGCAATGGAAAACAAAGTTTGGAATCAGTATAGTCAACCACACGTTAGTTTCGTTATGGTATGCTAAAAATATCTTTCAATGCGAAATCAAGGCTTTGGTAGTTGAAGTAGAAGAAAGTGTGCATGTGCACTTTGAAGTTGCACAATAGGAATGGAACCACTAATATTCAAGAGAGAAAAACCGAGAGTGTGTGAGAGAGAGAGAGAATGAAAGAGAGAATGGAAGAAAGAGAGAACAAAATACTTTAAAGGTAAGACGATATCGACTCGTATACCAGAGTTTCTTTAGCTTATATGGAATCATCATCATCGGCATCCTCCCTTGAATCCCAGTTTAACTAGGGTCGGAATACGAATAGACTGTCTCAAATCCTCTCTGTCCTACGTTATATCATCAATCAGTTAATCCCCTGTTTCAGACTTTTCCATTCGTTGAAATTTTTGTTGAAATTTTTGTAGCAATTTCTGGAGCCTAGGCCTCACCAACCGAATGCTCTTTCAGACGTTGATATGGATCTTAGTGCTTTAGTCGCCTTCTACCACACGTGCAGTCACCGGTTGGTCAATTCTTCAAACAACACGGACTCAACTCAGGGAAGGGAAAGTTTATTAATTTTTCTTTAGTTTATGTGGAGTAATTCTCAAAATTGTATGAAGTTACATTATTTATCAATTACAAATTTAATGGCTTGAAATGAGATTTTTAAACGACAGAAATGTTCGAATAGAACTACTGTAAATATAAGATACTCGTATAGACCTACCTGTGCCCCTTTTCCACATGATCTTTTAAAGGTTTAGCTTAGACATTTTAGCTTAAAACTTTTGTTCCCCATTTCACGTTTTATGTTTCTTATGTATGATTTGGTAAACAGGATAGTTTTCTCAGGGAATGACGCAACTACCCAGTAAATGTTAGTCGAATCCGGGGAAGGCACAGGGGGCCCACCTCTTCATAAGCAGAATCCCCAAGAATAATAGTAGGCTATATCATGTTTATTGATTAGACATCCACTCTTGTGCGAACATGAAGAGAAAACGGAAGACAGAGAAAAGCATGTTGTTAAATAGCATGGACATGCCAGTTGGCAGTGTACTAAGAGAGAAAGAGAGAGAGAGAAAGAGAGAGAGAGTGAGATGTATTGAACAGCTTTAAATATACTTGTATCAAATTCATTCTGAAATGCTAACAACAACTTTCCTGCACCTATTAGGTACCGATACAGCAGGGATAACTAACTTCAAACACTTCACAATCAATCCGTCTACATGCATGTAGAGGTTGTCTTAGTAGTGTTCTTGCTCTAATGAGTAATATACATGAACACGAATGGGCCACGTATCTCAAAGATATGTGCAGACATATACATGTACTAGGCTAAACATTGCCTACTCAATGTATATACTGAGCATTTATACACTAAAACTACGGTAATGACCCTAAATCCAAATTTTAACTCTAACCCTAAACTTAGTCATTAACCGTAAGAACTAAAAAAATCTAAAATATATGTTAACATAAGTGACGCGACCAAGTTCGAACCCTGTAAGAATCTAAAGCCTGGCGCTCTACCACTATCCCATCGAAGAACCTCTTGGATTTTGCGAACTACATGTACAACCATAGAAAATTTCTGCATGAGCTGCAGAAATTGTCTTAATTAATTTTGAAATATTCATTCCTACACACATACACACACACATATATATATATATACATGTATATATATATATATATATATATATATATATATATATATATATATATATAGATAGATAGATAGATAGATAGATAGATAGATAGATAGATACAGTATATATATATACATACATACATGCATACATGTATATATACATATACTGCAAATATTATCTAACGTATCCCTGCGCTTTAAAATTCTTTAATTCATTAATCCCATGACTCCATCCATCCTTCTATCTGCCCATGCAGACTAATCTACAGGTACATATACGTATAATAATACTTGATATCAAGCAATATTTATCCATATTGTCTTCCTTCTATCAACAAGAAATTACTTTAACTATTTGTTATGTAAATCATAATTACAAACTAGGCCCTATATGCCCCGGTGTTTATTTATAGACCTATATAATCACGCACTATATGAATTTGAAACACGGACCTTAAGGAAGGGTGATATCAGAAAACTAGAGGCATTGGAAATGTGGATTTGGAGAAAAATGGAAAGGATTAGCTGCATTTAAAAGGTTACAAATGAGGAAGTTCTGAAGATAGTTGGTAAAGATAGGCAGTTGATAAATGTATTAAGAAATAGGAAGAGAGTTAGATAGGACACATTGTAAGGGTAGAGTCTACTAAAGAAAGGTCATTGAAGGCAGAATGGAATGAAATAGAGGCGGAGGCAGACCGAGATTAGGAATGTTAGATGACTGAAAGATTCACTCATATATGGACATAAAGAGGAAAGTGAAAGACCGAGAAGGGTGGAGGCGCCATATGCCATGGACCTGCCAGTAGGCAGTCCACTAAAAGGAGAGAAGCATAGGTGTTGTCGAATGTGCTGTTGTACATGAGTGGGCTATATGGATGAAAGAACTAATTAGAGAAAGAAAGGATATTCAGGCTTTTGCGCCATACATTTGATTTGACAGAATATTGACGTAATTGCATGCCTAAATAGGTTTCCCGTTTTAGTCCCCACTACATGGTAAATATTCTCCATTACACTTATAGTCTGTATAACCGCGCAGATAAACGGACACGATTAATTTGATTCATCACAAAACTTTGAATTTATCTGGTCAGAATTTAACCCAAGCTTGAAAATATTTGGCTTCAAATACAGAATTTAAAGGTTAAAGTCGACTTTGTGGCCTCATATTGCAAACAGTGGTCTCGTGGTTTGTTCTATGTAAAATAGTTCTGAAACGACCAAGTAGAATGAATTTACCATTAAAATAGATATCCGGGAATTTCCACAGAACGGAATTGCTGTAGTGATGAGACGATAGAGAGATGAGCCTGAATGAGTTGAGTGTGCTAAGATATCTATTCCCAGATACCCGTTCGTTCAGTCCTACGGTGTTACCAACTCCAATTGAAATTGCAAATGGATTTTGCTTCAATTCGTGCAAATTTATGTTTTAAATTTTACAAAGAAGGAATTAAGTCATGTAATTTAGATTTTAGGCGTATTAAGACGGTCGATCTTTTCAAAAGACTTGAGAACTCTATGTAGAATTATAAGTTTAGAATTAAATTACCAATCTTTGATCGAAATAACGTTACGCAATATGAAACAAAGTGTCTATAACAATTTTTGTAGAAACGCTCTAGTGTAAGATTGTTTAGTTATTGCACTTGTATTTTATATTCTGCACTGTTTCGGTCTTTGTACGACACTTGTTAATTTTCTTAGTTGTCAAATTTGACGAATAAAAGATCTTCATATTGGTTTAATGAAGTCTGGATAGACAATTCCTTTAAGCGTCTGAAAGACCTCAACTAGCCGGGCGCGATTCAGCACGTATTGCTCAAATAGTTTTTTATCCTACAACCTCAGAGTTTTTTTACTAGTGGCGCACATGATCATAAAGGAAGAGAGATATGAGAAATTCTAATAACAGTACATTATTCTACTACACTTATTACACATAATTGCACTATAATTTTACATAATTTTAAAGAACTATACAATAATTAATATAATATCACACAATATAGAGGGTACTACACTTTAACAGCTTCGAAATTCGATAATAATAAAAATTAAACCCCGCTCTCCGTCTTTTCAACCATTTATCGTTAAAATTATAAAATTTTGAAGCAATTAATGTGTAGAACCCGCACACTGTGTATAATTATATCTATTATTGTATAATCATGGATAATTATTGTATAATTATGTATAAGTGTAGTATAATTACGTATAATTAGCATTTCTCGAATTTCTACTCCTTGATGACCATGTACAAAACTTGTTTTTTGCACCCGGGGTAAAATAATAATAATAGTAAACAATAATTAGTAATATCTTTCGCTTAAATACAGGTTCTCAGCCCCTAAAAGGTTATTTTCTGATAAAATATCAGTGACAGCTTGTAACTTAATTACCCGATAAACCAATAATTCTCACTATCTCACTATTCTCTATCTCACTAGTGACAAATCGAGTCGTATCCGAGGTACATATTTTTATTCATAGTCTGTTAAAATGTGCTCGCTCCGCTGCATAGATCAGCAACTTAATCCCTTCATCAAAGGCTCTACCCTTTACACATCAAATTGTAGCCTACAGCTTGAGAATATTTGGTTCTGGGGTGATTTTGTGCTGTTAAGTTCTTGCTTAGTCGCCTCTTACGACAACGGCAGTTTACGATTGGTCTATTATTCAGTGGTCTGGTCGCGACAAGGAAAATGATTTGATGAATTTCAATTTAATCTAACTTTTCCTCCCAATTATCACCGGGTTATCACCATGAATGAGTTGAACCTATCTGCTTAGATTTGAGTATCTCAGATAAGTTCCAATTAGCCAGGTTTTCTAGACTATTACTGGTTATGTTGTTACACAGTAATCCAAACCTGAGGACCGTAGATAACGCATTGGTAGTATGCGCATTCAATTTCTGCGTGTCATAAACAAGGTTAAGCAGCGTTTGGTTCGGTTAATACTTGTGTCGGCTCACATTTGTGATGATCGAATACATACCGTATTGAATAAAAATCCCAGACTGTATAAGATAAATTTAAAATCAGAGATAGCTAGACTAAAGCCTGCTTTATCATACAGAAACGATTATCAGTAGGCTGATCAGACAGAGAGGTTGCAATTAATTTCAACATCTGCTGTGTGTCATATGCGTATCGACCAGAAATTAATAATAAATTAGCTAATATTAATAATATCTTACAAAACAATAATTTCTTAGCTAATTATCAATTAGCTAAGGCATTATTTTCTGATCGATAAACGATAGTCAAAGAGCAGGCGTAATTTTTGCGTATCGTTAATAACGATAATTAATATAATGCATTAGAAAATTTTCCTTTATTGCATTAGGCAATAAAAAAAGCCTATAGTGTAATGCCTTACAAAATAATACATGGATCGACCGTAGTAATCTAATATAGTTTAGTGTCGACCTAATCATTCATAAAGTTGACCCATGTAGCAGTAAATTATGTTTTTGAGAAATGGCCGGTTCTTATAGGATGTTATGCGACGGTAGCAGCCTTTCTAAACACTATTTCACTTTGCTCTGATCGGAAAAAATCGTAACAGTTCAGACTTTCAGTTTAGTTTTTTCCAGTAGAAAATACCTACCTATGATGTATTTCACTAATCGTGCAGGCAATGTTTTTAATTGTGGAAGCAAAGTCTATATATAAAGTTAAACGTTTTCCTAAAGATTAAAGTATAATGTTTTTAACAAATATGGCCATAGTCCGAATCTCAACATTTTGAGCGTCAGAGTCTTTTAATTAGGCCTATACTAGAATTAGTTACCTGTGGAAAGGAGTCATACTTTAGGACTGGGGGAGCTTTTAAGTCCCATCTCGTCAAAATACTAAGGTCATGACTCTAAGCAATTTCCAATTTGATTCTAAGCATTTAAATAGGTACATCTCCTAATAATACATTGTTCCATTGGATTGCATGTGCAGATGAGTTGAGATCACTTTTGCATATTTTGTTTATTGAATGCATGTATGATTACCTGTATGTGTATGCTATTGTGGAGTATCACGGTAGGGGCTACGGCATAACGGTTAGTGTTCGCCTCGGATGCAGTGGCCTGTGTTCAAAGCCCAGGTCAGTCAGAAATTGATAGATCTCCCCTTAGTCCCGTGGGAGATTAATCGTGTATCAGGGCTTGCCGCCATTGGCGTTAATACTTCTTCATATCATGTCCCTACACAGCTTTGTCAGATAGGAAGAGAGATAACTACATGGTTCATATTAGTATATGTATAGCATAGTTTTTCTAGTTTCATTCAATGAAGTTGCATTATTTATAAATTTATTCCTTGAAGTGAGAAATCAAAACATAAGGAACATTGGAATAAACTAAAAGTAAGATAATCGTATAACCCGTGCGACTCCACCTGCTGCTTTCAAGTTAGAAGATCAGTGATTTACACAGTTTTCAATGATAATATTATTGCATTATTCATTATTAAAGTAACGTTTGTTGACAATAAAATCAATCAGTATCATTGATTTTAATCAGCTAAAGCAAATAAATTAAGCAATTTATCGATAATTTTGCATCAAAAGTCGTAGACTACGAGTTTGAAACGATAATTTCCCTACCACCAGGAAAACTGCAAAATTTTGTGGGGCGTTTGTTTCCTAATTAAATGAGTTTTTGTTTTATTTTTTAAATTTTTTATTCCTAATAAAATTTAGTTGATTTCTACTCAAACAAACAGTTTCGCTGATTAGTTGATTTTTACTGCCATTAAACAGAAGTTAATGCTATGAATAACGCAATAGTGTAATATTTTTGTAGCAGAGTCACTGCATATTACTAAATCTACAAGGCATGGACTGTATCTTAAGGGCAACAATGTAGAATCTGATGAAAGCAATGGAAAACAAAATTAGGAATCAGTAAAATCAATCACAGGTTAGTTTCGTTACGTATGATAAAAACATCTCAATGCGAGAACAACGCTTTGGTAGAAGTACATGAAAGTTGCATGAAAGCACACTGGAAGGTTGCACAATGAGATTGAGCCCATTGATTCTGAGAGAGAAGAGAGAGCGAGAGAGAGAGCGAGAAAGAGAAGAGAGAGAAGAGAGAGTGAAGAGAGAGAGAGAGAGAAGAGAGAGAAAGAAGAGAGCGAAAGAGAGAGAGAGAGAGAAGAGATTGAAGAAGACAGAAATATTTCAGAGACAATACAATATCACCCAGTATAGAAACTCAATTCCATCCTACGAGCAATTCTCTGAATAGTACGCGTCATATATAATTTAATCCTTGCAGTGAGAAGTTTAAGCACAGAAATATTCTAATAGAACTAAAAATATGACGCTAGCAGTGTTGTAGAAGAAGAGGTATAGGAACCTACAGACATATGACTAATTATAATCAAACCACAGCATATGAATTACTGGCAGTTACTAGAACAGAGAATTCAAGTTACTAGTAGATAAACACTACTGGCTATAAACACAGTGGCGACGTCGGTAAGATACTCGACCGCTGCTCAGTATGTGCGGGGTTCAAATCTTTGGCTGGCCCGTCACTGACCTCACTTTCGAGTGAGAAAACGGATGTTAACCTTAGCTTTACTTGGTATTAACATCACAGATGGGGACTATTGGACTAGATAAAAATCAAGGCCCTCAAATGGTTACATTTTATTGAGAATTAAAACCGATTTCCTGCGATTGTGAGCAAATTTAACTAATTTTATTATCAATTGAAATCTTAATCGGAATTGATTGATTCAGAGCTATTGGAATAAATAGGAGATTGGCTGCTGATATGGTGTGGGACAGAGAGAAGTGGAGAATGTTGTCAATTCGTATTCCGACCCTGGCTAACCTGGGATTCAAGGGAGGACGATGATTATGATCAATGGACATGTAAAGGACTGCAAATCAAACAACAATTAAAAGTAATTGACAAGCAAATTTCAATAACAATTATAACTTACTATATTAAAATTTAAAATTGTATATAAATACTAGGCTACAACCAAAACAAATGAATATCAAACAAGTAAGCGCTTCTACACGTAAATACGACTCTATCAAGAGACCAATATCAAACACATTCACAGGTACAATACAAATAAAAGTAGATCTACTTCAGTTTCTACAAGTACTTTAAGACAGATTGCACTAAAAGCTCAATACCGACGAAACCAAATACTTAACTAAAAACAGACAAATCAAAACAGACCTGTTCAATCACCTGTTCACTGCGCATACGTAAACAAAATGTAATAAACAGAATTTTTTACTAGCAGCTCCTTCTTTCTAATGTTCAGTTAAAGTCACACATTCAGCCGGCTAATAATACAGTCCTGCAGTTCATTCTGCGCGACGCCAATCAGCAAATCTATCCATATAGTTACAAACTGAAAACTAACGCTTTATTCTTCTTCAAGTGCTTACTATTTTTCTCTCTGAAGTGATTTTCTGTTGTCTTCACTTCAGTGCCTCAGATAATTCTTTTACTACACCAGCAGTTCTTCATCCGTCTATTTTCCCAATGTTAACGAAAACTTTCTACAGCTGTGGGCGAGACTGAGAGGGTTAGGAGCGATTCTCTCTCTCTCTCTCTCTCTCTCTCTTAGTGCACTGCCTACTGGCAGGTCCACGGTATATAACGCCTCCACTCTTCTCTGTCTTCCGCTTTCATCTTCCTTTGCACATATGAGTAGGTCTATATGGAAATGAAGAGGAAAGCGGAAGACAGAGAAGAGTGGAGGCGTAATATACCATGGACCTGCCATGCGCGGTTAAACCACCTACATTCGGTGCTCATCCCCCCAACCATCAGGCCCTTGTCCATATAAATACACAGGGACTAGAGTCAAGCCACCAGTTAGTCACCTCTATTTCAAGACGCTAGTCTCGCCCCTGTTTGCAGAAGTTATAGCCTAATCAAAATAATACGACTACGTGATCACATTCTAATTGCTTGCTTAGTAAAGATGATAATAGGCAAACACGCCCCTCCTGTTTGATAGTCAGACACGCTGCCGACCTGTCTACGAGACTGAGAGAGAATCAGAAGGTTTGTAACATGTACCTGTATATGAGCGCTGGTGTGCATATTGCATGAATATGTACTTACTGTATGAATGTGCGTGCGTGTGTATGTGTAAGTTTGAGACTGCACGAGACGTCCCTGATATTGCCTTTGGCTAGGAACCGGACGTTAACTTCTTATTGATTGATTTGATTTGATGATTATGTGAGTGTGGGTGGTTGAATTAAACACATCTTCATCCTCTGTTGATCAACATGTTCTGTCTGAAGCAGCAGCAGTAGCTGTATTGCAAGCGATGTGCGTGTATCTGTTTGTGCGTGTATCTGTAAGTGCGTGTATCTGCATGTGCGTGTATCTGTAAGTGCGTGTATCTGTAAAGTGCGTGTATCTGTGTATGCGTGTATCTGTATGTGTGCGTGTATCTGTAGGCGTGTGTGTTGTATACGTGTACGTGTGCACTCATGTGTACGTGACTACACATCGTCATCATCTAGCGGTCTGGACTGAAGTCTGAAGCAGCAGCAGTTGAGATCATTACAATCTCCAGCACCGCACTGACACTGGCATTGACCGCACTGCAACCAAACAACCAACATCATCGACCAGTAATCAATCAATCAAAACCATCGAGCACAAATCAATCAATCCATACCATCGATCACTAATCAATCAATCAAAATCATCGACCACTAATCAATCATTAAATCAATCAAAATCATCGACCACTAATCAATCATTAAATCAATCAAAATCATCGATCACGAATCAATCAATCAATCAATCAACATCATCGATCACTAATCACTCAATCAATCAATCAACATTATCGACCACTAATCAATCGTTCAATCAATCAAAATCATCGACCACTAATCAATCAAAACCATCGACCACTAATTATCAATCATTCAAAATAATCGACCACTAATCAATCATTCAATCAATCAAAACCATTGTCCACTAATCAAATCAATCAAAACCATCGACCACTAATCAATCATTCAATCAATCAAAACCATTGTCCACTAATCAAATAAATCAAAACCATCGACCACTAATCAATCATTCAAAACCATCGACCACAAATCAGTCAGTCAATAATATCGTGAAATAGTCAATAAATAAAGCAGTACCAACCTATAAAATACTTTAGCAAGTCAAACTTGCAAACAAGCCGACATTCAATCGACCAAGAAGCTATGAATTTATTTCAAAACAACTTTTAGCTTAGCTACTATAGGAATCAATTTGTTTATGCGTTCGATAGCTCTTGGGTAATTTAGCACAGGGACTGTCGTGCTCTAAAGTGTCAAAAACAGCGGGGGAACTTTACCGCTGCCAAAAGGCTCATTTATTCTGCATATATTATTAATCCTCATGTAGCAAGCCTGGAAACAATTGGGAGAACATAGGCAAAATGGCACCAACCAATCGTAAATAATTCACGAGAGCAGCAGCAAAAAACTAAAGTATTGTGACTGACACCATAAAGCGTACGCATCTATGCTTATATCAACTCCGGCAATGTTCTAACTTGCACTAAGCCCTGTGCAGTGTAAAGTTAGTCACCTGTCTCTACAATTAGGCAAGGTCTATTCGGGTTCCTCTCGACGCTTAGAATCATCCGAGCGCGCCACCGCAGCCCCTCGAGGAGAGAAGAGGCCTGTGCTCGGAGGCGAGAAGGCCCGAGAATCTCTCCGCTCAAGACCAGGCGCCTCTGTGGCTGCAAGTCTCTGAGTGGAATTACCGCGCGATGATATTCCTCGGGAATTATCGGCATTCAGCACGGAATTTCTACGAGGGGTAATTCCAGTGGACTTTCCCGTATTCATCAAAGAATCCCTACGCGGGGAAACCCCTCCAGATGCAGACGTATTCAGCATAGAAGCGCCGAGGAAATTCGTCCATCCCATAGTTCCGGTATTCGACAACATGGTAGACTCTCTGCGCGGTGAAAAAGCGTCAGCATTGCGTGAAGTCACCGCCTGAGATTCACGTCGTGGGGAAAACCCATCACGCGGGGTATTTCCAGGTACAGCTGAGCCTGGGTAATTAATAAGCATAGAGCTGCCGAGTTGACCCCAATCTGGGCGAGGAGTGAGAATAAGCCCTGGAGTAGTATGACCGTAAGTCTCTCCAAGTATGACGGCTGGGATTGGATATTGCTGGCGGGATTGGAACTGAAGGCAGCAGCAGTTCATTCCATCGCATTCCGGGTTCTCGCATGCGCACGTGCACGCGCAGGTTTCGCTACACTGTGGAGCCAGTGGGGGGCGGGGCATCGCAATGTTTGTAAACACCGCCATGATGTTTATGTGGACAAATTTACATGCACAGGAGTGGATATATAAGATATAGCAAATACAGCAGTGATAAAACATCGATTAGAAAAGTGATATTAACGGTGATTTAAACGCGCATACACGAGAGATATATATTCATAAATGAGTATATAGAGAAATGCGGAAATACATATAGAAATGCAGTCATTTAACATTTAGTGTCAGAGTGACAGAGTTTTATAAATACAGTGAGTATCCGTGATCAACGAAAGATTGAACATGAGAGAAATAGCGAAAGAAATAAATGAGAACAGTTTTTACAATACAGATTGACGATAATTTTTCGTAAAACAACAACAAAATAAAGTTACAGTAATAGAATTATAAGCAGAAAAATATAAAAAATATTAATCAGTAATAGAAAAACCAGCAGAAAATGAATAAACGTAAAGGTGAAAAAACGATAGAATAAAGAGTGAACCAATAAATATAGAGATCAGTCAGCAATAGAATGACAAATATCGGAATACCATCCAAGATTGGTAGGCATGCAGCAATACAAGAAATATTTGATTTAGTTATCCCACATTAATTCTCATTTTAATTTAAGATGCAAAAATACGATTCGGGATTTTGAGTTTTAACAAATTAAATTACACAAAATAGTCTGATTTAACGCAATTAAGGCGCATTTGATAGGGTCTCAAATCGTAAGACAATTTAACAGTTCTTGCTGTACCGATGATCTTTAATATTATCACAGATAGAGAAAACTGACGTTAAACATCTCTAAACTCATCGTTTGACCGTGTAAAACAATTCGTCATAAAACAATTTTAATACGTGTCTTGGCAAACACGCGAAATGTTGTGAAAAATCATTACACAATTTCGTAAATGAGTTGGCAACATTAGATCATCAAGAACCAGACACAACTCGCTATCAAGCGCATTTCATAAGCAATATGCACACTTCAGACCAGCAAGATGCAAATTTCTGATCAGCAACTAGCACACTTCATCAGTAACATGAGCATTTCATCAGCAACATGCACATTTCTGATCAGTAACATGCACCTATCTGATCAGCAACAAGCACATTTGATCAGTAACATGCACATATCTGATCAGTAACAAGCACATTTTATCAGCAACATGCACATATCTGATCAGAAACATGCATATTACTGATTCAGGCAGCTACCGGACCTACCTGTCTAATCATCAAACCTTCAAGTATTAGATCTACTGCTATTCAGGTATGAATACATGAAAACTAAATAGTAAAATTGGCACAACTCATTTGCATATTAGACATTGCACAAATAGCAAAGCCAACTGCACGAATTTGTTGATGATTAAGGAAGGAATAAAGAAATCGCTAAATGGATGATTAGTTGATTAACAAATTAAAGACAAATATAGGTATTTAATTAATATATGGTACTTAATTAATTTCTTGACTGACTAGTAGAGCCAATTTAAATTTTTACACCAGATTGTGAAATTTAACGTCTGTTTCTATATCACAAGGGATACTGTCAGAGACGGTCCTGTCGGCATTAGAATCGATGGCCCCCTGCTTCACAAGCAGGTGTGCTATCCATTCGGCTATCCAGCTAATAGAAGTCAACAATTAATATAAATATATAATAATAATTTTAATAAATAATAATAATAATCCAATAGTAATTAAGAGTTTTCCAGCGCTTTAATGCTCTCTTGCAGAGTTGCAATGCTACCTGTTTCCGTGGCACTTTGGCTAATGCGGCTTTGCAGAGTGTAGGGGAATTATTTTAACCGCTTCATTTTCTAATTTTTAATTAAATAAAGTCTCTTTTTATCTCACTATATAGCCCAGTACCCTATAGAGCCTAGGTCTTTAAAAATAGTAATTAATAGCATATTTATATAATTAATTACTATTAATACATAATTAAGAGTAACACTGTGACAGAGAAATAATATTTTTAGCCCAGTGATGTATTACCCCAGATGAGTAATCTATACGACGGGCGCAACCCGTCACCGATGATGATTTTTAACATTGACACTGACACAATATATAGAGAGCAGAATATCAGATTGATTAATTGTACGTTACTTACATCGCACAGCGTCCCCTGGTTACCACAGCAAGTGCAACAGTTGCACTGGACGATATCCGCAAAATCCATGTTCTAAATAATCACAGCACAAACAAGCATCCATTTAATTAGCATACATCCATTGACTATCTATATATCTATTTATTCATTTCATTGCAGGCAACTATATTTAAAACTATAGTTTACGAAATCGTGTAAGGATCATAAAAGCCCAAAGCAATTGATAAATTATCCATAAATGTGTAATCAAATCATTTGAGATTCAGTTAAAACATTATATTTAAAATTTAAATCATTTAAAATTTAAACCATTTAAGTTCAGTTTAAAATATTTCATAAGTGTACAGTAATATTGGTACATAAATCTTGGCCTAGTATTAGAGGTCTTGCTTGGATCTCTTTATCAAACCTCAGTACGTTACAATTCCACAAAAAATGCAAAATTAAATCCAAGAATTTTCTAAGGAATTAAATTTCCAACATTCGCAAAATCTTAGCCAAGCCTTAAGATTTATGTAATACCAACAGGAATGTTAATACAAATAACAAAATTACTTGAACAGAGACAAACAATAATGCTATATTATTATCTTCCTTCCAAATCTTAAACTGCGAGAAAAATTTTACCCAACAAAATGCAGGTATTATTCAATAGAAATTCTGTAAGTTCTAGAATTCATAACGAAGTAAAATAATGACAACATCGATCATTAACAAGTTTTAATCAAGGGAACGCAGAAGCGTAGAGGAGAGGAAGAAGAGGGGGATACCTTGGGTGGAACAATGCGAGAGATGAAAAACTGAACTAAAATCGGAGATTGGATCGAAATAAATGTACTTAGGTCTACAATGCGAGATGCGTGAGAATAAGTGCTTCCAGTTTTACAAATGACAGCTTGGCAAAGGTAAAAAAAAGATTTATCTTTCTGAATTTGAAGCCTATAGCGCCTTCCTCTACAACATTTGTTCGCTTAAGGTTGACGCTATCCCCCCCCCCCCCCCCCCCCACTCACTCTACACCTCTGATAGAATTCAATAGAACTGAAGAAAGTTAGTGAACAAGTGATGATTAACACACAGACGCTCACATAGTGCGGACCTCCCTCAGTTCCCAGTTTCGTGCATTGATCGCAAAACCTCTGGAAATTATAATCGACGCAAATAATCGACAAATCGTCGCAAATAATCAACAAATCGACGCAAATAATCGACAAATCGTCGCAAATAATCAACAAATCGTCGCAAATAATCAACAAATCGTCGCAAATAATCGACAAATCGTCGCAAATAATCAACAAATCGTCGTAAATAATCAACAAATCGTCGCAAATAATCGACAAATCGTCGCAAATAATCGACAAATCGTCGCAAAATATCGTTCAATCGAAATACATAATTGATAAATTGGGGTAAACAATCGCTAAAGGGTAGCAAAATTCGATTAAGTGATAACAAACAATTAATAAATAGAAAGAAATAGTTGATTTAAACATTTCTAAATAGACCATGCGATATCCAGCCTTTTATATTGCTGAGAATTGCACTCAATGCGTACAGAAAAAACTCTGTCTATTACAATTAATAGATGATGGAGTGAATCAGGAAAATTGTCAGCATTTATAGTTAACACTCTAGAGTCTAGATGACATAAATGTTTACTAGGCAGATTAACGAGAAAATGACGTGAATGACTGCTAGCAGTTATCTAAGCATAGGTCTTAGAGTACAGTAAGAGCTAATGTATAGTTTAGGTCGCCTAGTTACTGTATTTGTAGATATTATTTTTGAGAAAACTCAATCTCAATATACCCTTACAGTTAAATCAGCGACATCTTGATGATATGTCATCAAGTTAAGCTCAGACATGGCATGATCTAATGATATGTCATGAACCAATAACATGTCATGATCCAATGATATGTCATGAACCAATAACATGTCATGATCCAATGATATGTCATGAACCAATAACATGTCATGATCCAATGATATGTCATGAACCAATAACATGTCATGATATAATGATATGTCATGAACCAATAACATGTCATGATCAAATGATATGTCATGAACCAATAACATGTCATGATATAATGATATGCCATGAACCAATAGAATGCTATGATCAAATGACGTGTTATGAACCAATAGAATGTTATGATCCAATGACATGTTATGAACCAATCATCGCCATTGGCGATGTCGGTAAGATATTCGACCGCTGATCAGAATGTGCGGGGTTCAAATCCGGGATTTCCCGTCACTGACATCGCTTTCGAGTGAGGAAAATGGTGATAACATTAGCTTAATCAATAATATGCCATGATCTAATGATATATAAACCAATACAATGTTATGATCCAATGACAAGCTATGGACCAATAACATGTCATGATCCAATGACTTGTCATATGATCATGACAAGTCATAGACAAATTGTTGCTATTCCAAGTCTTTTCCACTTCTCTCCATAAAGAGAACTCCATCAATAATTGAGTTCACTCTTTCACAACTAATACTTTAATGTATCCCATAACTTTTCTTAGATGATTTCATTTGCCTTCCTCAGTTCTTGCTTGGGTGCCTCTTACGACACGTGCAGTAGTTTTATTCTTCAGTAGCCCGAATACAAACGGGTTTACGTATTAGCAGTGCAGAAAACTGCGAGTCGCTGCATACTTAAGAGAATTTCTGCAATGCTGAAAGGTACATAAATTACGCTTAACTTTAGAGCATCCATAATTCGAGATTCAACCGCACTTTTAGCAGTTCCTCGGCGAACATCCATATCTGACAACGTTAATTCAATACAATACAGTGCAATGCAGATTTAACGTCAGGTTTCTCACCCGAAGGTGATGTCACGGACGTCTCGAGTGGAAGAGGCAATCTCCTGATCGCAATACACGGAAGAGAAAGCGAGATCGATAACGGTGCAATCCGTTAATCAGACAGCGAAGATGAAGTTGAATTAGTTGTGCTCAACAATTTTCAATAATTGAATCCACTAATATACAACCATTACTCTGTCTAATCTAATTCTAAGATTAATGTTTGATAGCGTAGACTACTTTGAGTTGATAAATGTTGGCTGTAAGATGAACCTGAAGTAAGATGAACATGAAATCATGAGGAAAATCCAGAAGAATGCAAAATCATCATAAAAAGAATCATGTGAATCATTAGGAAAATCCAGAAGAATGCAAATCATTGTAAGATGTGTCATAGTAACATAATCATCATAACTACACAGTATGATTTCATAGTAATTTAAAACCATAATTAAGGCTAATGAACTCAGTAGTTATGAATTATTATTGTAATATTTTTGATTTAGTTTTATCATCATTCGTATAGTAAATTATACATTATGAACAGATTTATTTAAGAGATACTTTTTAACAGATTTATGTTAGTTGAAAGAAATACGTTAGAAACGGAACACTAACATGACATCGCCTACCACACTGTGTTGTTTTGGAATTTGAATTTAGCTGTTTACATTCAACAAGTTAGCATTTCAGAATCGTTATGTTAATCGTCAACGCTTTTTAGAATTACATTAATTTAATCCTGTACAAATTAGTGCAATAAATGTTTGCTCATTGTCTGACAATTCTTTACGCAGTCAAACTAGGAAGCCGGCTTTTATTCGACAGATCATACAAGTAACAACAATATATAGGAGCAACTAGAGTGCTAATGTCGCCCATGACAACTTCGAGCACTATTGAAAAACATCCACGCTGGTGAGCAAAGAGAAGGTCCAAAACGGTCCAAAAATATATTTACGATGCTGCCCGCAGAGGGAAAGAACTGTTTAAAGCAGCCACTGATTCGTTGCAACTCAACTGTCCTCATGACCAAATATGTAACATGTACGACCTCGTTTTAAAATCCAGAAAGCTACCATTAAGTTACCGATAGTTACATCTGGATCATCATCATCATCATCATCATCTTCTTCTTCTCTTGAATTTCAGTTTAACTAGGGTCGGGATACGAATAGACTGCCTCAAATCCTCTCTGTCCTGCATCATATCATCAGTCAAGCCCCTATTTAAGACTTTTCCATGCGCTTACATTTTAAAGGAAATTAGTTACGTATTAAAATAATATAAAATAATGGCTTAGAGATACGCGCCAGCTGATAAAGCAAACCAACGAAATAAAGCAGTTAATTAGAGTCTTTAGCTGATAAACAAATTTAATAATATGCTGCATCGCATTAATGTTGAACAATGTAGCAACTAAGTTTTTGACAAGTCTAAAGAAGTATTTGACAAATTAAATAGCAATTGAAATTAAGACTTTCTCGGAATATTGCAAGAACACAAAGCGCTTACACAGAAAGTGAACAGTGATTAGCTACACATCTTGATTTGAAACATTCAACTGCTAACTTTAAAGTAATCATTGAAATGTTCATCATTATTCTGTACAATGCGAATATCTCTCAGTATTTTCAAAAGCATTAATTATTATAAATCTTAATACTGATGGATAACCTCTCAGATAGCTTTTAAAGTTCAAGCAGAATGTAAATTAAGTTACTTGTCAGAAGTTAGCGATAATTATTTGATTGTATTCGATGTCTAATCAAATCCATAAAACACTAATAGGATACTTAATTGACTAGTTGAATCATCATCATCATCATCTTTCCTTAAATCCCAATTTAACCAGGGTCGGGATACGAATAGACTTTCTCCAGTCTTCCCTGTCCCACACCATATCATCAATCAATCAACTAAACAAATAATAATTGATCAGTTGAATCATAGAATAATAATTAATACTTTTATTAAATGGATCTGATCAATGGTAGAATTAAATAAATCTGACAGCTTTACTCATCTTCACTAGTTTTATGGGTTGATTAGTTCACTAACTGGTCGATTGATTGTGAGCAGGATTGATTGAGTAAATGCTGTATCCAGATCGATCATTGTGTTATATATGGACGGATCAATGAAAAAGCCAGGAATAACGTAACAGCGACTTGTAATAGAGTGATGGAAGGATTGAAATATTTACCCTAATATATGACCTTATAATCAATCAATTGACTTTACAATTGACAGAAAAACATATTGACAGATGATATTAAATACATATTCACAGGTAGATGGACAAGGACTAACAGGTAGATCGACAAGGACTAATAGGTAGATTGACAAGGACTAATAGAGCAATTACAAGCAGGACTGCAGTAAGAACCTGTCTAGATGTGCAGATGACATTAAATACATATTCACTGGTAGATTGACAAGGACTAATAGAGCGATTAGAAGCAGGATTGCTGTAGGAACCTGTCTAGAGGGGCAGATGACATTAAATATATATTCACACATAGATCGACAAGGACTAATAGAGCGATTAGAAGCATACTGACAGGTAGATCGATAAGGACTAATAGAGCGATTAGAAGCAGGATTGCGGTAAGAACCTGTCTAGCGGGGCAGATTGAGTCGAGACAGGCGTTGATGCTGGGAGATCTACAGCAGTTGAGACAATCTCCCAGCTCTGCGCAGCATGTGTCGCAACATGAGTCGCCCTCCTTTCCAAAACACCGCAATGTCCTTGTGCAGATACCTCGAGACTGTCAATCAATCAATAAATAAAGTAATCCGGCAATCACTTTATCAATCAATCAGTAAATCTATCAATCAATTGATCAATCAGTCAGTCAAATAATATAACAAAATCAGTCAAATGATAAGCTATCACTGAAGACAGTCTATCATTGAAGAAATCAATCAAAACCATTCAATAACGAAACAAAAAATTGTATTATGCAACCAAGTGTAATGATTTGTTAAAAAACTGCATCCAACGTTGTGACATAAAAACTAGATTCTCTTTGGTAAAACATTTGGCACATTCTTCGACACACCTACTGGTTCATATAAATCACACATCCTAGACTATGACTTCCACTCACGTGTGGATATGAGAAGGAAAGCGGAAGACAGAGAAGAGTGAGGTGTTATATACTATGGTCCTGCCGGTAAGCAGTGCACCGAGAGAGAGAGAGCGAGAGAGAGAGAGACTAAGAAAGTCACAAGAATACAATTAGATGACATTTTTTATGTCTACGTGAAATAAAACCTCATAAAATGACATAAACTGAATATTATTACATCATATATCCTTTCATAATCATTTAAAATCAGGTTTTAACGTTTACTAAAATATATGTTCTGACTATTTTAGTTTAACATTAAGCCTCAGCACAAAATCCGACACAGACCAATAGAATAGATCGGATGACGAGAAGGATGAGGATGAGGACGAGGTAGGCTCCTATGCTGATGCAGACGATGGCCGAGACGGGCAGAGCAAGATTTGAACCGCTGCTCACAGGGGTCTCTGTGCTGGCTATAGACGACTGAAAGCACAATAATTTTATAGAATATTGAAAATACATTGCAAAAGGATTAACAATTAATATTTAACTAGAACAATTTTTAAATGCCATTACATATATATATATCGGTTATAACGGGTAAGCTGGGGAAGGCAAAGGGGACACACCTCATCATAAGCAGAATCCCCGAAGAATAATGGTATATTAAAAGGAATGTTATTGATGATTTAAAGATCCACTCATATGTAGATGTGAAGAGGAAAATAGAAGATAGAGATGAGTGGAGGCGTTATATACCATGGACCTGCCAGTAGGCAATGCACTAAGAGAGAGACATATATATGATATAGAACCCACACCATTCAATGAGGTGCCTTCACAAACTGAAAAGGGATAAATATACAATGATATACCGTAAATATATAATATTGATTGCAATACAATATTTCATAAAATATATCGTACAAAACACAATTTCTAAAAAAGTTTAAAAGCAGTCAGATTCTACAAGCCTGATTAGCACAATATTAAATGTTACCTTAAAGGAAACCATTTACAAAACCTAATACAGTTTATAAACTTTGTGCTGCTCTCTGGAAACTAAATCGAAGAAATGTTCAGTTTAAATTATAGGTAACATAAAGCAAACTTTAACATCTGTTCCTATGTCCATATTACTGTCTGAAATATCCCATTTTTTAAAGTTACATTGTCGTGCAATTGTCTACGGACAGCATGCTTACTTCATAGTTAAGTAAATATCTGCATGAGCATGCAAACTAATGTGCATGTACATGTATGTAGGCTTACATGTATATACAGTATGTAGGCCTACATATACATATATATGTAAACCTACATGTACATATGTATGCCTTCCTTGCATTTGTCACTGATATCACCCTAAGGCCAGGAGCCTGAATTGTACAAACTGTGCAAGTGGCAATTTCATCATTAGGAAGCTTTACAAAGACTGCAACTAGATTTATGATTGACATTAGTGTAGATATTTTTATGCTACTCACCATTAACCTTTATGGATAAAAAATGATATTGACGCAGGTTACATATACTAGAATTTATCAATTTACTTTATCAGTTCTTTATTACATTTAACGTAATTTTGAAACTACCAAAATCAGCAAAATGGATGAACATGTAACTAAATAGTTTATGGATATGCATATTTCATTAAATGGTCAGTAGTACATCAGTAACATAAAAACTAAAAAACATCTAACCATTTGACTTTAATTGTAGGCCCTCCAGCAATATATCAAAACTTACACCACTGGAACATCCATTCTAATCTGCTACATAAAATTCATTTGCTCCAGATTTTTAATTCAGTCAATCATATGGAGTAAGAGTTGCTAGTTCTACATTATTCTACCTCTATATAAAATACCCTGCATCAAATATGTTTAAGACTAGTTTAAAGTTTAGTTTTAAATGTCAATACAACATTTAGGCTGCATTGAGACAGTATGTTTTATGTAGAAAAAATTAGCCACAAGTACTACCAAGAGTTGTTTTACTATATTGCATGCAAAACCATTATAACCTTAATAACTTTTAAATTACACTAAACTTTGAATTTGGATCACATCCTCTTCATCTATGCCATGGGAGTGCTAAAACCTTTGCTTACTATAGATTACAGTTCTTTTTATCATTTAATCCGTAAGCTCTTTAATAAGGGACTTGTAATAGAATGTCTCGGTTGGAAGAGTTATATGCCATAGACCTGCCGTGGCAGTGCACTAGAAGAAGAAGAATAAAATGTCTAGCACCCTTAGCACACTCTAGAATTCTTCACAGTAGATTGGATACATAGGTAAACTTAACACATAAAGTACCTTCCAATGATTTCTATCACAAATGTGACTTGGTTTTATATTCACAAATGATGCCAGGCACTGCTTGTATCTCAAGATCAAATGTCACAGATTATCAGGATCATTATTACAGAAAAATGATTTAAAATCTACAAAATTCAATTACAGAACTAAGAGATGTAATTCCATTAGTCATTTTCATGGCGTTCTAAGCATCACAAATTAATCATTGTGTAGCATATCAAAAATATTCCCTATATTTGACTTAGAATTGTTGTTTGGATCCATCACTTAGATATTTTAATAACACGCATTATAGTGAAATGATCAACCTAGACAATATTGACAGCTATCACATTAAGTCCACATGTTTTAAACTGTTAGGCAATTTAATCCATTTTCCGTGGAACCTCCCCTTTGGATTTTTTAGATTTTACTCTCCGATCTTTGCGGCCAGGAATCGAACCCATGAGAATTAAATTCACCCCATGATCTGGCTGTTGGCACCAGTGGCGGATCCAGGGGGGGCCCGGGCCCCCCCCCCTTAGGCCCGACGAAAAAAAGTGTAAACAATATTTTAATTGTTTCTATGGCAATTTCTATGTGCCCATATGTTTGTAAGGGTAGTGGTTAGGAGGCGGGGTACGAGAGGAAACTCAGTTCCACTAGATCAAATCTCCCATATTTAGAATACTAGGAGCCCTGCATAATGGAAGGGGCACCGAAAATTGTTGATTGTTTCACTAGCTCTCAACTTTAGCCACTACAAGACGAAAAGACAGTAAAGGTAAAAAATGTGAACTCTGTCCCGCAGCAGTGGTGCAAACAGCCTTGGTTGAGAGGGCTTAAGCCCCCCCGTACCGTCAAAATTTGGTCACTTTTGCAATTCGTTCAGATCAGCTGAGTTTCTTCAGAGGTGAAAAAATTAATCTACTTTTTTCAAAAACAAATGTAGGAATTTAAGCATTTTAGGTTTTACTCTCACTTGAGAACAAGTATGATTGGGGGGGGGGGGGGGGTAAGATAAGGGGAAGCACTCACTGTATAATCTATGAGCCGAGCGCAGTAGTGGCAAATTTTGAGCAAGTAAAGTAAACACGCATTATAGTGAAATGATCAACTATGTTGACATCTATCACTTTTTAATACCAATTGTTTAAACCGTTAGGCAATTTAGTCCATTTTCCGTATAACCAGTCCAGTGAATGTCCGAGATTTTACTCTCAGATCAGCGCGGCCGGGATTCGAACCCGCGAGAGTTCAATTCACCTCAGATCAGTCATTTAAAACTTCATGACGTTACCCCTATGCTATTGAACCCTCCCCCACGGCAATTTTTCTAGTTGCGTCACATGTCTTGAGGAAGGCGAGGCATATGCGAAAATGTGTAGGCTACACTCTCAAAAAAATTTCGGCCCCCCCCCCGTAAAAAATTTCTGGATCCGCCCCTGGTTGGCACTAATCTTCATGACGATACCAGACGCCTCTAATCACAACGCTGTTAAGAAATTCAATTTATTTATTTATTTTAATCAATGATTACATTAGTAAATTTCTTATATACGCGAACAACTTTATGCATACATGAACTTAATTCAGTTTTAGCTAGACATAAATATTACGTTTGAAATGATTTCCAGGGAACCTTGTTTAATTATAATCGATCGTTTGAATCCCTAGAAATATGGATGATCTATTTGTAAACAATCAGCTGGTCTCACGCCGACTCGTCACCATGGTAACTTCAAGCATAGAGCTCAGAGATATTTGAATATTTCTGCATTAGTTCCTTTCGTTGCCTGAGGCTCTGTTAACTTTTTCATACAATAATTCTATGCTTTTGATATCTTCTTACGCTTCATCTAGCTAGCGTTCTTGGATTTCCCGGATTTTGGTTCTCTATTCTATTGAACATCAACAATCAAACTAATTGGACCTCAACGATCATTACATAAATGCGCCGATCGTAGCTAGGTTACTATAGAATAAAGAATTGGATACTGCCCGCATTATTTTAGTTATGTATTTGATTGAATTGATCTTGAACTGGAAAATGGTAAGGTGTATATGTAAAGACTTTTCATTACAAAGATTTTGCCTTATACACAACTTAATTGTACCATTTAGCTAGCGGGATGTACGACATTTGAGGTCAAAAATGTTTGAGGTTGTATCAAGGACGTTTCTATGGATACTTCGTCTTCTCCTACAGCCTTCGCTTCAAATTTTGGATCTATTTTTCAATTCAGCGTAATGCACAATAATAATCCGGCAATGTTTACATGAAAGGTCAATGGCTAGATTTCAATATGGCCGCCATTGTGGTGGGTGGGGATTTTATTTATTTTAAGAGTTTATAAATCGTCAACAATATTTATTAAAAAGCTACTGTCATCAGTGACAACATTAAGATCAATCTGTCCTTATTTTTATATGAGTCTATATGTAATCAAGATATTTTCTGTATTTATAATTTGATTTCAAAGGGATATTTTTCGGCTACCTAAATTTTAGTCTATTTGAGATTAAGTATTATCTTTGATGGATGGATAAGTTAGTTGAGAAAATCTGCAATTGAAGTCAGCTTTTATAAAGTATGCGTTATTGACTATTTGTTAAAGAATTGCTATCTAATTTATGTTGCACTGTTAGTTTGTATAGCTGTATGTCAAGAGATCTAAATTAGGCAGTAAGGTAGCTAACCATTTGGCTTCTTGCTCAAGAATTGATATTAATCTGCTATCGCTATTCTACACTATAAAACTTAAAAAACATTCACAAATATAATTTTTGCTTATTTTATGTGGCTCATTATCACATAGTTTTAACAAATTCTTTTGTTAATATATTAAGATTGCATTTCTAGAATTTGTTGTTTTTGTATTACAGGATTGATATGCCAGGTTGCTGTAATATTGCACTAAATGGATAACTTAATTAACCCAAACTTCAGCTAACTATTTGAAGCTATACTGGCCCTTGCGTTTAGTTCTGCTTGTTCTATGTAAAAATGCCATTCTTCTCGAAAAAGAAATCAGGTTAGCATATGTAATAAATTTTTAATATATTATCTCTCTCTCTCTTATTTCACTGCTTACTGGCAGGTATATAATGCCTCCATGGTATATAATGCCTCCACTCTTCTCTGTCTTCCGCTTTCCTCTTCATGTCCACATATGAGTGGATCTTTAAATCATCTAACATTCCTAATCTCGGCCTGCCTCTGCCACTATTTCCTTCCATTCTGCCTTCTATTATCTCTTTTAGTAGACTTTCCCCCTAAGAAAGTGTCCTATCCAACTCTTCTTCTTATTTCTTATTATAAATTTATCAACTGTCTATCTGTGCTAATGCTCTCCATAACTTACTCATTTGTTACCTTTTGAGTTCAGCTAATCCTTTCTATTCTTCTCCATATCCACATTTCCAATGCCCCCAGTTTCCTGATATCTTCCTTCCTTAAGGTCCACGTTTCACATCCATATAGTAGCGTGGCCCAAACTAAGGTTTTCACTATCTTTATCTCTGTGTCATTTTTTAGACTTTTTATTAAAAGTTCAGATTTTCTTTTACCAAATTTTCTTTTACCAAAGGCCGCTTTTTCTCGTCCAATCCTACTGCCTATTTCAATCTCACATTTCCCTTCATCTGTTATAGTATGATCTAAATAATTCAAACTCCTTAACTGTTCCAATATCGTACCATTTATTGTGATGTTGACTTTAAAACCTTTATTATGGGACTCTGTCATATATAATATGACACTGTCTTCATAAGATAATATAATGGTTAATATAATGAGACAGTTCTGACACCGACAGTTCATTATAAAGTGACACTGAGCATCACATTACAGTCCACGCTTGCTTGCTGGCTAAATTCTTTAGTAATTGTAAGCGCTACTGCTCTGTCATTTGTCAATTATAAATTTATGGTGAATATATATATATATATATATGTTTAAATGTAATCTCTATGTCATATTTATAATTCATAAATATTAATGCTAATTACAGCTCTAGCGTCCCTATAAATTTCTGGCAAGTATATATTTCATCGCTCTGCCTATATATTTATATTATATTTTTAATTTCTAATTAAAACAACTTTTTCGTATGAGAAATATTCCTAAATATGTTTTTGCACACGGTTTCATCTAGTATGATATACTCTCATTTTATGTAATCTCATATATAACAATATTTAATGGTATATATTAGTAATGATGTTATGTAATTTATAATCATTATTAATTTTGTTTATTTAAGAATCATCACGTAAAATGCATACAATCCAGCAAATAGAAAGCAAAATACACATAAACATTGTAACAATCAAATCACTAATCAACACACGAACAATAGTAATAACGGTTTTTGTGTAAAAATGGCAGACTGAGACAACCCATACATGGTCTCTTAATACGAGATTGATATTATACAATTTACTAATTACTATTGTTTAGTATATTCTTGTCATAATGAATAATTTCATATATTAGTGAATAATTATTAATCTAAAAACTAATTAATTGAAATTATTTACAGAGAATTATTTACCTATAAGTTTAAAGATGGCAATCCATATTTTACTAAATTTTAAAGTAATATTCTTGTAATATAAAATATATTCATATAGTTAGTGAATAATTTTTAATTTAAAAATTAATTAATTGATATTATTTACAGAGAAGACTGTCGATAAGTTTAAAGATGGCAATCCTACAAAGAATCTCTCCAACGGTTCTTTGGGAGTAACTCCAGCTGTACCACCTCCCAGCTCTCAACAGCCAAGACCTGCCAATCAAATGAAAGCTGACAATAGAGTTGAAGGTAGTACTGTATGATACTTATATTCTATCTTCGGTACAGTATCATATATAATAAATTAGAATATTTTGTTACTACAAAATAAGTCTTCAATACTTGATCAGAAATTAATGGTAAATTTGATTTTGAGAGAGCAAATAACAATTAATTATTAACAAATAAGATTTTTATAAATAGTTCAGTAATAGTAATACTAATATAATAGTAATGTAATAATAAAAGTATAGTAATTTCTGTGGAAATTATTTTTGCCAAATCACAGATAATACAAGAAAATATTTGTATAATTTACTATAGAAATGCTAAACTTGTAGCTTGCTTGCATATTTCATGTCTATTTCATGTATTTGCCTGTATCTTAGTGCTTGTAATTATACTTCTATTATACTTGACAAGTATATAACAGTGAAATAGAACTAGTTACTTACAATTATATCTCTCTCTCTTTCTCATAGTGCAATACCTTCTGGCAGGTCCATGGTATATAACGCCTCCTCTCTTCTCTGTCTTCCGTTTTATCTTTATATCCACGTATGAGTGGGTCTTTAAATCATCTAATATACCTAATCTCGGCCTCCAGAACTTCCTCATTTGTAACCCTTTGAGTGAGGATGACTTACATACAAGAATGACGTCTTTAACATCATCATTGTATGAGGAAATGGATGTTGAACCTTTATTATTATTATTATTATTAGAGATATTCCTAACGCAGACATTTCAATAAGACATCAGAAGAATGAAGACAATAATTTCCATCGAAATTAAATGTTTGATTCAATCTAAGAAATTTATAATTGGTGGGTAGCAATTTTAAAAAATCCAAAATATATTATGGTTTTGTTAAAAAGCTTCAAATTCAATACTTGTCTTATATTTCAGAAGCTACAATTGCTGTTGCTAGCTTGAAGTTTATTCTTGATTGATGAATGGAAAGATATCTTGAGCTGCTACAGATGAATTGATGTAATAATTATTTGATTAATTTAATGATTAATTGATTGGTTGATGGATTGATTTAGCGGAGAGGATTCAGACCAATGCAGCAGACAAGCAAACAAGCAATGCCGCTGGGATGTATCGACTGGACTCTAATTCTGATATGGGTGATCTTAGTTCTGGTCAGTTAGAAAAGAAACTTCTGTCCGCAATATGATATTATCTATTTTAGCATTTCAATATGTATTGGAGATGATAATGATATTAGTAGTGTATACTTGGATTTGAAGCCATCAATTTAACCACATCAATTAAGTCAATAATGGCTATGGCTTCTTCTAAAATGTTGTTATGATCATTGTATGGACTTAGTTTTGTCTTGGCTGGAGCCAATGGTGATGTCTGTAAGGTATCCGACCGTCGATCAGTATGTGCGGAGTTCAAATCCTGTGCTCGCCCGTTACTGACATCGCTTTCGAGTGATGAAACTGACGTTAACATTAACTTTGTCCTTTTTGAAACGCCTGTTTATTTGTATTTTTATGTATATTTGTATTTGTATGTTTATTTGTGAGCATACTTTTAAGCGTATCTATTTGGAATGAACGTATACATATTTCCACTTTTAGAAGAGACATTGTTATTGTTCTTGCTGGTGAGATAACCCAAGCATCATATCTTCTCTTGAATCTCACTTTTCCTAGGGTCAGGAATAATGTGAACTAATCCATTAAATGAATTATTAATACTGTATGGCTACTTTGAGAAATGGGTACTTTGAGATAGCTTATGTCTAACTAATGATTGATTGATAACTGATCGATTGATTGATTGATAGTATCTGATAATAGATTGATCATCGTCATCGTTTTCCCGAAATCTCTGTTTAGCCAGGGCCAGGGTACGAATAGACTTTCTCCAGTCCTTCCTGTCGTACACCATATCTTCAGTCAATCCCCTGTCGTTCATGTCCTTCTTAATTGATATTGATTGATAATATATAAATTGATTGATTGAAGGTGCAGCATCAGAAGTATCTGATAATAGATTGATATTGATTGATAATATTGATTAATTGAATGTGCAGCATCAGGACATACCTCTCAGAGTCCTGAGATCAAGGGCAGCTGGACGTCTCTATTGTGGAAGAGCTTGGCGCAGGTGTTGGCTGATAAAGACGCGCTGCCCTACCTCATCCAGTTCCTCGAATCCCGTGGGTCCGTCAATCTGGTGAAATTCTGGCTCGATGCGGAGACTTTCCGACTTCTCAACAACTCGCCAGAGGGAGCCTCGAGTAACGATGATGATGATGCTGCAGTTGCTGCGGCAAATGTTTTTAAAAGTGATAATGTGGCTTCAACAAATGTTTCTTCTGCTGTGCCCGGCGTAGATGCTAATACTGTATTCAATGCGACTGCTTCTTTTACAAGATCACCTGCTAGCGTTGTTAACAGTTTAACTAATTCCTCCGGTCAACGTGTCGTTGATACCTCCGGATACTGTGATAAACTTTCTGCTGATTTACAAACTTCGCTCAGTATAGCGGAAACAATATCAACTCCTGCTGATGTAAGTCAGCCGAATGCTTCCACGCACTTGCTTCAAACTAAATTACTTGAAACTCCCTCCGTCCTACCCTTGGCAGAATCATGTGCACCGGATTCTGCACAGGAAGATAAAAACTTGGATACTTTCAGGATTTCCCAGGAGGGCTTGGCGTGTCAGCGAGTGGGAGGAGTTTCCATTATCGCTCACGGTGACTCTGAAAGCCGATTGGATAACACTCCAGGTGTAACTCAGTCGTCAAATGCGGGAACGGGGGTGAACAATGCTGGTATGGCATCTATGAGAGCGAGTGATTCTGGTACAGCAGGGTCTCGGGTTCTAGTGGTAGTTGAAGCAACAGATTCTGGATTAATTCCTTCATGTGCCGAATTGGAGAGGCAGTGTTTAGCTGAGAGATCTAATAACAATACTGATTTAGACGGTGCGGATATGGCTTTCAAAGTATCAGAGTTAGATAACGAGGCAGTTTCAATAGTTGCGGGCAAAACGATTACTGGATCATGTGATAAGATTGACACTGATAAGGCTTCCGATATATCAAACGTACATATCACTGAGACTTATACCAATAGCAAAGCTTCTACCAATGAGCGTATCGAAGCTTGTGGTAAGAACAGTACCGATGGAGATTCAAACTCAAGACATAGTAACATTGCAGTAGTCAATATCCACTCCCATCCGTCTAATGTAGATGTAAATAGAATTGATTGTGTGCCGTCAGGGTCTGCATCTGTGGTTGTATCTCAAGACTTAAAACACTCGAGCAATGAAGGAACATCTTCTAAAGAAGCTGAAAGAATAGAAAAGCCTTGTGATCGAAGTCTATCTGGGAGACCTTCTAGAACCGGTGAGTGCTACTAATACTAAGAATATGTTCTTACAATTTATTGCTTAGACTCTGTGCTGTTGCTGTTCACTTGTTATAAAACCATTAATAGAAAAAACTTTAGTACATGTTAATAATTAATTTAGCAATATTAGGCTAAATTCACAAATTTGGGAATGATATTTCAATAATGTAATTGTATAGGTTTGATATAGCGCATAATAGAGGTCATTTACAAATAGATATCATTTCTTTTGGCAGCAGGTTAATGAAGGGTATTTTCTCTTTCAGCCTGTGTGTATTTCAAGTTTCTCTTGGTTCATTTGGCAAGCATATCCCTTGCTGAATCGTCTGTAATATGTTAAAATTTGAACTTTAATATGAGAATATTATTGAATATTTTTGAG